>JAULJZ010030593.1:0-15126 GCA_032270985.1 Heliamphora pulchella | reverse complement strand
TTCCGGTGTGTGTGGGTGTATGATTGTAATAATATTCTCTAAGTTGATTATAAATAAGAGCTCGCCTACCCATTAGGGTACGGCTTTCCATTATTCTTAACAGTTACAAAAAAACTGGACCTCAAATCTTTAAAGGAATTTAATAGTATTGAAAAAATAGAAGAACCTAGTATATCCATTAAGATCATTACTTTTCACATAAAGGCTAACACAAAGTGATCACAAAGTGATGATTTTCATGAACCAACGTAAGAATGACCAATTAAACCTGTGCTGAACAATGTTATTTTACCAAAAAAATTACAATTTATTATTGAATCATATATGGGGTGAAAGAAGGAAAAAGAAAAAAAGATTACTACGATTAAATATGACTACAAGTCAACCAACTGTATATATCATCTAAGTGTGAAGTGCATCAACAAACCCCGAAAAGTATCAATTAATTTAACAATTATGCAGGAGCCACAAAGACAGAATAGTGAGTACCACAAGAACGAACCTGATTCTTCCCTCTCACGCCAAGATGTGGAGTAGCCAAGGTAATAAAATTGACTGGCTCCAACCCTGCAATCATACCTCGTCCTGAAGAGCGTGTTGTTTTTGAGTTTGCATTGGTAGAGGCAAGTGTATCTTTAGATTCATCACTAGGGAAGGCAGTTGATGAATAAAGGACACAAATAGCATATCTGGCAAACAATCCACCAAGAGAATGGGCTAAAAAGGAGATCTTTTTTAAGCTCTCTGTCCTTTTAACCACATGCATTACCTGTTTAACTCCACAGAATACATAACTTGTTACCACAGCCACAGGCTGCAAAAATGAAAACTCAAAATGGCCACTACCCGGTGTTGATTTCTTCAAATGCTTTATAAGAGGCAGAAAAAATAAATAAAGGGTTGGTCTGCACTTGCACCCACTGGGGCCACTATCCAGTGGGTGAAGTGGATACATTCCCGAGTTCATTTGCAAGAAGTGACCGTCCAAAACTCAAACCAAAATATTCATGCCTTAAAACAGGCAGTGGCCCTAAAGCTACATACTTGAAACGGAAACATATACATAATCATACATAAATATGCCACTCACTTCATCTGCTAATCTTTTCCCAGCTCCTTCAATCCCAGCAAAGGTTTTTGTATAAGTGTTACAAGAACTTGCTGCACAGAAATCAATTAGCACATCATTTTTATTTATTTATTTTTTTTGTTAAGAAATTATCATATCTTGAAATTACACCAGAACAACAGCAGATTCCATAACTACACACCCAAGAACTGGAGAGGTTAGAAACTTTGACTAGGGGTAGGAGGGAGAGAAGAAGCAGTATGCCTTGCAGATGAATACATCATCATCATTATCCTCATGAACTTTCTATTGCCTCAAATACAAAATAGGTTGTTGCATGGAAAATAAATAATCGTGTGCTTAATTAAATAATAAGCATCAGTGACAGCATCAGTGCTCTCCAATGCAATAACCCACCTATCTAAATCAACCATCCCCATTTTATCGCAATAAATTTGGCCAATTTGGCTTATTTTTGTTAGAAAGGTAAAATAAATAAATTAATAGTAGTTGAAAAAAGGTCCATAAATACAAAAAAGAAAAATAAATTTGGCATATTTTTGTCTTTCTGAACTTTTTTCATCATTTGGTCAAAGAAATTTATCTTTTTCAGTTTGCCTTGATCAAAAGAATAAAAAAAGTAGGGGAAATTTTTGACAAAAAGATGAAAAGGTTCTCTAAAGACGAAAAACAAATTAAAATAAGCCAATAAACAATTATTCCAAATGGAGAAGTGATACGAAAAAGAAAATATTGCTTGTTGCATAGATGACCATACCGTAAATTAAAAAGTTCCTTCCAAGACGCCTCTTCAACTCTGCTTCAACATATATCCAATCACTTGGACTGCATTACTTAGAGGATAAGCAAACTCAAAATCAGTTTGGATACATGCTTTTTTTGGCAAGTACAACATCACTTTGGATACATACATTGAGACAAGCAAAAACATAAAACATAAATCCTGGTTCTGACTAAACATCGCTAACCAAAATGTGAAAATCAAACAATAAATTTGAATTCAGTGGAAATTGAACTGGACCATAAGGCTGAAACAGAATGAGCCACCATCTTCGATTATGCATCTAAATACAAACATCTATAATATCTATAATCTATTTATAATATTATATAAAGGAACACCATCCTTGGTGTTACCTTTTCCGAACCCTGGTCATTTTTTACTTTTTCCAAAAAAGTCAACTACTTCTGAGAGTTGGAATTTTAGGCTTATAGTTTCCAAGAGGTGGGGATAATTATGGCATTTCCATTTCAAAGAAACATGTCACTTATTGTGAGATTTTCAATATCGGGGTAGCTGAAAAGGGGGAAAATCTTTTTTATTTTTTTGTGGGGTTGGGTGTACAAGAGGCTAGTTGGCGAAGAAGTGGATTATAAAAGAATATTAGTCAAGAGTATAATTGATGGGGTGAGGTACAGTACACGCAAATACTGTCTAGTTGATAATTAAATAAATAATTAAGTAAAGTTCAAATTGATTGAATAGGAAAAGGGAAAAGGCTTTCAGAAAGTGGAAAGAAACACATTCAACTAAGCCATTAAGTACTACCAACGTGCATCAAAATATGCATTTGTCTATGCCAAGCACGTACAAAACATGCACAAGAGTAATTCAACAGACACAAAAAAAAAAAAAAGACTACTTACCCACCATATAAAAAATTCACATGGACAAAGATTTATCCTCATTGGGTCAGGCACCGGCACATATGCAGATGCAACTTCAAAGACGAAGACAAGCTATCAAAGCAGAAAGGTTTCCATAGTCAGGAAAACCTATTTGAGACATCCATGAAATAAATATGCCAGAACAATCACCTCTGCAAGCAATGTTACATGGACATGGGCATGAATAATGGGCACAAGTATGTGTCCAAACATCAAATCTCCCTAAACCCTTAATCTTAGGACCTGTGCCCACTGTTGGACGCAAGTATGTAGATATGGCGTGAGTAGGTTCAAACATTGACTGAAGAGATTGGAAGGTGTCCGTTTATAGTGGGCGACGACACTGCTCTGTTTGGGTCCCATACGGATGGAGAACTCTTCCCCTCAATGGAAAAGAACAAAATTCCCCTTTGTTTCCAATGAAACAGTCGAAACATTTCCGTTTCCTAAGTGACGAAAACAAAACACTAGTGGAACAACGAAATTCTACTGTTTCCTATAAAACACTCCAAAGCATTGTGCAATATACCTATACAAGTTTTATTTGAAAGAATTAAAGATTTTTCATAAATATTTTTACATTTTCTTTAAAAAATTGAGATGGTTGTATTTTACTTCATTAAAAATACATTATTAGTATTATTGCTGCCTAAGCAAACTGTTACACCTTATTTTATTGAGATCTTACACTTTTTTCAATATTCCCACTTGTACTTAATAAAATTAGGTATTTAATGATACATAATAAAATTAATTAATAGAAATATTGATTTTTATTGTTGTATACTTGCTATTTTATGTGAAGAACACTGCATAAATCTATATATGTTCAATTAATCAATTTATTTGTGTTTAATACATGCATTTCAACTTATGTTTCCAAACAATTCTAATTTTGTCACGATTAAAATGATTTCAAAACATTTCCAAAACATTTTTGAAATGTTTTGCAATGTTCCTGTTTCTTTACTAATGGGAGCAACACATGATCCTTGCCCAATGGAGTACAATGTGAAGTGGGCAGACTGTGGCTCCTTTGGGAGTCATAATAGGCGCAAGATGAAATGAGACCACTAGAGTGAAAGAGGGAGGAAGCCGAGACAACTATAAAGCACAAAGAGAGTGGCAGTGGAATTAGTAACCTCCAATGTGTGGAAAAGCTCTAATAGATAGAGAGGCAGAAACCTCCTTTATAAAAAAGTGAGGCCATGGTGACCAACTCACCCTTGATAGTTGTGTCAAGGAGTCAATACACTCTTTGAGATGTCATATTACACTATCAAAGTCTGGTCTTCTCGCAAATGCCTCTCTCTCATGTTTAAAACTGGTCAAAGTAGAGCCATCACAAAAGAGATGAGTCGACCAATTTAACGATTCCTTTGCTTTAGCTTTTCCAATTACATTTCACAAGTCTCTAGCGATCTCGCAAGAGGTTATGGGTTGCTCGCTTATATCCCATGATCAAGGCACCAACTTCAAGAGTACCTATGTCATGCTCCCAGCCTAGTCATACCATATAGCTAGGGCTGCAAGTTTGGAGCTAACCAAAGCTTGGTTAGACAAGGTGAAGGAGCCACTGAGCCGGCAAGGCTTTCAAAAAGTGAAAGATTACATTCAATCAAGCTACTTAGTGCTAACAACAAGCAACAGAATGTGAGTCTTCTACACCAAGCACATACAAAAACATGCATGCGAGTAATTCAACAGAATTTTTGTTTTAAAGAAAAAAAAGGCTTTTTACTAGCGCCATAGGCCAATGACTTCAAAGATGGAGATGGGCAATCCAAGTGAAAATGTGATGCCCTAGAAGCTAGTCAATTAGGTCACATAACAATTAGGTCACACAATAACCACAAAGAGCATCTTTTCAATGGCTTCAGTGTAGATCTTTCAGCAAAAATCTCACAAGCTTTGAGGTTTTGAAAAAGATTGAAGTAAGCAAGTTGGTTAAGGTGATTGAGGTGCCTGTGAAATTAAGCTAGTTATGCAGACATGTCAATATATCCTGCATTGAAAATTAAAGTTATAAGAATTCATATATTCTTGAGATTGTTAATGGCAAATACAGGTGCAATAGACTCTTTGAAGGTGTCAAGCTTATTACATGGTTAGGGGTGATATGCAATGTCTTTGGGACATTACGTTACATTATCTTAGGAATGTTGCCTTTAAAACGCTAAACATCAATTATAAATAGGCTGAGGTTGATACATATCCATTAAGAATCCATGCCATGTATGGCAAATATGTTAAATGAGATGGGTTGTTATAGAAAAGGCGTACAATTCAGGAAAGCATAATTGATATATACATTTTTTCATAAAAAATAAAAAGAAATAATAATATGCCTGAGTCACGAGCTCATTTTTTATCAGCTACAAAGGTATAATAGAGCACAAACAACACTTACATAACCCAAAAAAGAACAGAAAAAATGAAAGCACTGACGAAAGGAGCATTCTCATTAAATGGGATTGACTTCTAGTGGGCTCCACCAACTTTACCAATATCAACAATATATTTGATTTCCTCCTTAAAATTTTCTTGAACTCTTCAATGAATCTATAACAGAAAATAGTGAATGAAAAGCGTGACGAGAATCCTCAACTCGAGATGTTAGAAGGTACAAAATCAATGGGTGCCAGAGCGGCTACAATTGCTTCAGTGGGAGCTGCTGTCGGTATTGGAAACATCCTTAGTTCCTTGATTCATTCCATGGCGCGAAATCCATCATTGGCTAAACAATCATGGGAGAAAGAAAGATGCACAAACCAAAAAGGGCAACTTCACAAAAAGCAATCAAAGCACCCCTTGCAGAGTTGCGTTCGAGAAGGAAAGTAACTTGTACTAAAAAACAAGTTGCAACATCCATTGCTCGTTGAAAACAAAAAAAGCACTGAACGAACTTCTTAGGTGTCGCCTTTCTTCGAATTGAGACTGCTTATTCCCCTTGGAAAACAAGACCAAAATCCCATCCCCCCTTGGAAAACAAGACCAAAATCCCAACCCTATCCATCAGAAGACCATCCTCTTTCTAGTCAACCCTACCGGTCCGAACATCAAAACACTAACATATTCATCAAAACTATTAGAATTTAGAGTTCTAAATAGGTTTGAAAATCCCTTAGACAAAATCCATTTTAACTGTATTTAATATTTTGAGTTGTATTAAGATTAGAATTTTATTTGATCTTAATGTCTCTAAGTACAGGTAATCTGAGTAATGGTACAACAAACTAATGGAAGAGATGAATTCCTAGTTTTGAATTTTATGTATAAAGACTCTGGAGAAAGTATTCTATAGAGACATTGGTTTGGTGCATTAAGGAATTAAAAAGTGTACTTCCAGCTGCCTTGGAGTTAGAATAAGAGCCTGGTTCTAGCAATTTGGGAATTCATACAGAAAGGAACTTCAGTTGGAGTGAAGCTTCGGAATCAAACCTTTGAAATTCGTGAATAACGTTTTGTAGAACAACCACACATTGATATACTATACTTTGAAGGCCGCTCGAACAATCTAAGTGCACACGAGTGGTGGATCACTCAAGAATTATTTATTTGGGCTTTGAAGAATAGTGTTTCGGACTTATTAAATTTCTTTAAGAGTTCCATTTCAGCTAGGAAAGTTTCCTAGGCCTCTCCTATTATAAACAAATGGTTATATATGAGTTTAAAATGACAAGAGAGATACACTGCCGAGGCATAAATAAATTGAAGATTAATTCCTCAAGTCTTCAAAGCTCAACAAGAAGAAAAATTCTGATTACCTTTGATAGACTCCTAAGGTTGCCTTGGATGGATTCCGTCAGTGTAAAGCTTTGTGGATTCAATATTTTGGTGAAGCATTATGGATTAAACTCTTTGTTGATCATGCACATAGATTTGGAAATTTTAACTTAAGTTGTCTGTGCTGTGAATTCAACGGGAATCTGTAAGTTAGTTCTTGTAACTGTTCAATCGTATAGTGCTTGATTTACTTAGACTTGGACTGGTCGTGTGGTTTTTATCCGAATTGAGATTTTTCACGTAAAAAATCGTGAGCCTCTTATTATTGTTTGTGGTTGTTTATTTTTTATTTGCTTCTCATTGCCAGCATATGTGATTGGTTCAGAGTCAAAAGGATTGACCCGAATGTTTGGAAAGATGGTAGGCATTTGATGGCTTAGAACCGTTGGAGGCAAAGGAAGAGAGAGCAGAAGAAAGCTTAGGAAAGAGAGAGGGAGATGGTGGAGAGAAGCTCAAAGTCGAAAAAAATAACAAATGAACAGTAACCTTTGAAAGAGGATAATGGGCTCCTTTATATAGGAGACAAGGGAGCCCAGAGGTCGCTATCGCCAAGCGACAGATGGAGACATTCCCTTGAAGTGACAACTTGAGTGTAGCGGTTGAGTCAGCCGTTGGTGGAGGCCTCTGTTACCCGATATAGCAAGGGAGCCCGTGCTTTGCCCATTGTCGTAAGCATTGTATTCCTCGGGGTGGTCAGTGTAGCTATTATCTTCTTGTCTTAATACCCCTCTCTTTAAGGTTGGTCAAAATGGAGCCACACCGAGGGTGGGGCAAGCCAAGCAATTTTGACGAGCCCTTAACTCTAACCTCCAAACCACAATCTCCCAAAGGTCCCAAGCTAAGTCTTCTAAGCCATGCTCCCAACCTAGGTCTTGTTGTAGAAGAGTCTTGCGTTTGGCTAAGTATGAGGGAGGGGTTGTCTGGAGCCAACCCCTTTTGAACTAGTGGAGATGGGCTGTGTTGGAGGTAACCGCTACTAAACTAATATAGCTAGCTTGGGTCGAAGTCAACCTTTCTTAGGCGAGTAGAGGGGAGTTGGCCCGAACGTGAGTTGCCATACCCGGAGCCTAGACCAAGAATAACCCACAGCTGACGTTATCTCATTCCGTTACACATAAAATAAAATAATTTTTATTTTTACCAAAACCTTTTGTCTTCCTCTCTTACCTCTTTTCTTAAGCTTTTATTAAATGCTAAGCATTATACTTCCAAGGCTACTATTGTCCAAAAAAATACTATATACACCACATGGCCCACACCATAATATTTGAATCTCGACATGTTAAATCCTAGAAGAGGAGACTAAACCGTGCTACCAAAAGACCAATTTTATGTCTACAATATTTGTAACCCTATGTTGAAGTGCTTGACAATGGGCACGCTAAGGCCACTACAACTCAACCAAAGTGTGTATAGACCTTGTTCGGGCTGTTTTTTTCTCTTTCTAATATACAAAACAAACCCAAATCACTTAATTGATGCAGAAGATTCTCATGGACATGGACATGAACATGGACATGGACAAGGATAGATAAAAACAAAGCGCCGCAAGATACACGCAACTATAGATAAAAATGATGGTAGAAGGCATTTATAAAGCAGAGATATTAGGCACACCTTGAAAAATGAATCTAAAACATTAACAAACGCACAATATGATAACAATTATACAGCCTTAGCAGAGCATGTAATGATCCTTAGTTTTCCTCATCAACCTTTTTTGTCCGTTTGCTTTCCTCATGGGAGCTCGTCATAAACAAAATTTTCCAGTACTATTCTTTCCAATCCATACACATACCTTGCCAAGATGCCATGAACAAGGACAAGAAGATGATCAGGTTCATTTTTCACACTAGTAATGCCCCTCGGTGCTCTAATATTGCCTTGAGTGGTACTCATGGCATGAGCTCTCATGCTGTGGTGTTTCCAAATATTGTTTATTCCTGGGAAAGTTTAGTTAGTAACCTCAGACCAAAGGGAAGAAAGCAACTGAAAGAAACCAGAGCATAAATAAATGTATAAACTTCATATGGCATTAAGATGATAAGGAATACATACAGAAAGGAGGCACTGCATAATGATATAAGACATAACTTAGGG
Source organism: Heliamphora pulchella (assembly GCA_032270985.1). Lineage (NCBI taxonomy): Eukaryota > Viridiplantae > Streptophyta > Magnoliopsida > Ericales > Sarraceniaceae > Heliamphora > Heliamphora pulchella. The sequence continues at coordinate 6,482 of JAULJZ010030593.1, read as the reverse complement.
ACCAAAAAGTGTCTACAATGTTCCATGTGTAAATAATGGGAGCACTTACTCTATACAAAAGGAAGACAAAAAGCCTTAGTTTTGAATCATGATACTCGGGTACCCCTCTGTCTTTACCAAGCTGGGGAACATAGATACAATCGCTACATGACCTAATCAAATGAGTCTACAGTATTTGCATCTAAGGGGATGTAATCTGTGTACACAAGGTTAAACCATGATAACTAATAACTCCTAAGGCAACATAGGCATGGACCTCACTAAGAAAATAAATTTAAAATAAAAAAAGAAGCTATAGCTTCGTCCAAACCAAATGAAAAGAGTTAACAAAATCCACAAAATGATCAAGGCTAGGCATAACAACCACACCCCCCCCCCCCCAAGAAAAACCCCAAAACCCAACTAAACAAGTGGTCAAAGAAAATTGAGCTTACGACGAGCACCTCCATTGCCTAAAATCCAGCTTATGAACCCTACGTCCCCCCCACCATTCAAATAGAACCCTTTCATCTATTTATGAAAGACCCAATGCATGCAAAACAATGCCAAAAAAAAATATCCTCACAACTCCCTTGCCACCCGACATTGAACAAGCAAATAACAAATTACCTTCCCATTACATTTATAAAGGCAACAGCAATTTAGAAAGATCTGTCGACTTCCAATAAGGTTTTCAATTGTAAGAATCCTCTCTTGGGCTGTATTCTAGAAGGGTTTCCACATACCCAATACTTTTTCATTGGGAAGTTACCCCTTATTCCCCAGCAATGCTCCATAGAAAGATTTCACATAAAGAATCACTTTCCTGTTTATAAGCCAACACAAGGTATTTTCACCACCTTTAATTCCCTTGTACAATTGTACGCATACAGAAGATTAGACAGATGATCCATCTTCCAATGTTGCAGATTTCTCCTAAGCCTATTATCCCAAGAGCCATAAGAAACCCATAATCCGCCACGTTGGCAAGAAGGAAAAAAAAATTGAATAACGCTCTCTCAAACTTCTTATCTCAAGTGGTGGCTAGCTCAAGTGGCAATGAGCTCCATTGCCCCCATTATCACCCAAAATTCAAATCTTTGGAGCCCCTATCCCCTTATATTAGCAAAAAAAAAAAACTCATTATCTCCACACCACTAGAGGCGCCAAAATTCTACCCTATCACCCTCCCCACATTTTTTCTATATGTAAAAGCAATATCATTAAAAAAGCCACAGTGGCTCAACTATGTGCACACGGAGTATACAAAGCCAACAATGGAAAACCACCTAGACCGAGGCCGCTACACAGCCAGGATGTGTAAATCCCCCAAACACTCAACAACAAAATCTACACAACAAAAAAATCTTCATGAAGGCCAAAAAAGATGGTCAAAGGTCCCACCTCTTTTAAAATAGGAATGGAGCATTCAACACCCTCGAAAGATTTACAATTCCTTTATCCAAATGCACCACGTAATGCAAAACAAGAACCACATTCCCAGCTTTTCTCTTGTTCCTCCTCCGGCATATACTATGCCAGCAAACACAAAGCTCATTTACCAATCTAGAGATCACTCAAGTAACCCCAAATATATAAAGAATTAGAACCCAAATTTACAAGGTCAGTGGGCAACGCAACAAGTGGTTCACTGATTTCCTTTACACATGCTATACCAAACCACCAAAATCTTGTCCCTTCTTTTCAACTTGTCAATGATGAAAATAGCATACTTAGTGCTATTTAGTGACCCCTCCCAAACTTATAGAATCCCTATCCAAAGCAGGTCCTGTGATACAGTCATCTTTAATCACATCAAGTCATTGCCATCACTGTGCCTTTACAATATCTCACAAGTGAATCACAATAACCATTTTCCTAAGAGAGCTTTATTAAAATATCTAACTTCCTAATCCCTAAGCCTTCTTTCCCTCTAAGGGCCGCACACCATGCCCCAATCCACAAGATGGTATTTACACTCTTCCCTTACAATGCCCCACAAAAACCCTTGCTGCAAGGCTGCAACTGTTTTATTAATCGTACCATATAATACGACGTGATGAAGAATGCATCCAAGCACAAGAACTGCTCGATTTTGTGAGCATCACCCATTGATCAATTATCCCGTTTTAACTCATTGACAGAATCCCTGAAACAACAACTGCGATCACAGAATGTTCTAAGACCTTTCTGTCATCTGGAACATCTGTAATTGTGCATCACCACTCTGAATATCATCAAAACACTTGTTTTCGTTCCAAACTCCTACTACCTCTACTTATCTGTTAAAATACATGAATTCATATCTACTTCTAAGCCATTCTAAGTGTCACGAATTGAATTGCAAATTTAACCCTCGCGTTGAATTCGCTTCGGGGTCCAAGATTTCAGCAAAACTCAAATAATTGTTCATATAGCATGCAAATTGAAAAGCACAAACTCAAATTTTTACCTAAACAACGCCACGGATAAGGAGAAATCGACAAACTCACCCGCAAAATTGCAGAGATTCCAATTCCAACCGAAACCGTGTCGATTATCGAAGGACGAACAGCTGGGCGAAGACGAAGAACACGACGCTGACGACGACGAAGAAACAGGGGAACTAGAGGACGAGGCGGAATGCCCGCTTCTGATCTTGAATCCCGGAGAACAATGCAGAAAAGGCGCCGGTGACGCCATATATATGTACTGAGGAGTTTTAGAGAGGGAAGGAAAGATCCCTTTTTTTCCGCACTTATGTCAGCGTTGATGCCATTCTCAGCTATCCTGACGGAATGCCCATATCCATGCCATTTTCGATGACATATACATACGTAAATAAATGTGTGTATATATATATATACACATTATATTATATTATATTATTATTGTTTTTGCATTACTTTTAAATTTAAGGATAAAGTTGGATTTAATTTAGCCTCTATTTTGGATTAGTTTTTTTTGTTGATTTTAGAATTTTTAATTTTTTTTTGTCAAATTATGGCTTTTTTGTGTCAAATCATGACTTTTTATGAGAGAAAAAGTAAAAAAAAAACTTTGCTTTTTGTGAAAACCCAAATGAAGTGACTTTTTTTAGTGCAAAAAATCAAAAAAACTGGCTTAAAAGCCATGCCAAACACAGGCTTATTTATGGATAGAGCAGGGAGGGACGGCACTTTTATTGTAATATTGTAATAAGTTACTTTTTAAACTTAATTAATAAAATAGAAATTTTTAAATTTTATTCTCAATTTACGTAATAGCGTGTTTAACAATTATGCTTTAATAAAATATATTTTTGCTAAACACGCTTTAAGCCTAGTCTCAACATAATGTTGATGAAAGAAAATAACAACATATAAACGTTTTTAGCAAATACGCTTTTTTATTTAATCCGTAAAATATTTTTAGCAAACACGTTTTTTGACCTAATATATAAAACGTTTTTAGCCAACACGTTTTTAATTAATTTCAAATAAAATATTTTTGTTAAACACGCTTTTAGAACAAAAAGCGTTATTAGCAATCACGCTTTATGTATTAACTAGAAAACACGTTTTCTCAATGGCCGAAAGTCGATATTTTATTTATGGTAAGTATAGTATGAGATGCTTTCACATTTTTAACAAGTTCATCTCAAGAAGTTAAATTTTGTGTATATTGTTTATTTAATTTATAAATATTTTTTATGATCAGATCCGTTTATTACGTAAAATTTAATAAGTTTGTTATCCATATAAAATTTCAGGTTGACTCGATAGCTGTAGCTAAATGTTCGTATAATATTCTTTTATAAATAATATAAATAAAAGTTATAATTTTTTTAAAAATATTTTTAAACAAATATTATTCAATCACTTAGCTATATGTATCAAATCAATTTAATTGTTTTTACAAATAAGAAACTCGACGATATCTAAGTAATAAATGAATTTAATTATAAAAATATATTCGAATACTAAATAAATATAAACACGCTATATGTAAAAAATTTTCATAAAAACTACAAACAAACAAAAAAAATTTCATTTGAGCTTCTAAAGAAAGCGTTTCTGGCAAAAACGCTTTTAATGGTTAACAACTTCTTGGGTCGCAAAAACTATTAGCGATGGAAAAATACCATCGCAAACACTATTAGCGACAAAAAATTTCACGTGTGGAGGAAAGAGTATGCTGGGGGTGGCGTTCAACCTGCGCTTGAGCGCGCATTGGGCGCGATTTCTAGAAAGCTTTGCTGCCAAACTCTTCTTTGCCCTTACAACGATATTTTAATCGTCACAACTTCTGGGTCGAAAAAACTATAAGCGATGGAAAAATATCGTCGCAAAAACTATTAGCGACGAAAATTTCTTTTTTAACGGCAGCATTAATTTTGTCACAAATAATTTTAAGAAAAAGTATTTTTTAGCGCAACCTTCTGTCCCTGGCGCCCAACTCACGCTCGAGCGCCGGTTGGACACCATGTTTACAGACCTTTTTTCAAACAAGCGTATCTTCATCATAAGAACTCCAAATTGGGTTGTTTTTGTGCTTAAATTGAAGTACTGGAAGTCTACTTTTCAATGGTTCTACTCTCATGTCAAAAATCATTTTGTGAAAAATGTTATGACCAAAATAGTGAGGGTATATGAGTTTTTTTCAAACGTTTTTCACATGTTTTTGGATCAAACTTCTTTGCAAATATTATTTTCATCACAATTGGACCTTTTTATCAAATTCCTTGCACATTAAACTTTATGCGTGAACTATCACCCTCAGATCTCTTGGTAAGAATTATACTCATGCTCGCATTTCATAATGGCTAATGTAATACCTAGAGGTGACCTTGGCATGCACAAAGTAAGAATGTCAAATGCAATGATAATAATTATACTTGTGCTTGGATTTTTGTTTTAATTGTATGAATAATCACATTAGGTAATAAGAATGGTTATGTCGTGTCGCAAGAGTAGTCACATGCAGTGGTTAGAATGGTTATGTTAAGTTAATACATGGCATCCAATGGTCGCATGGATTGGTAAAATTTATCATATTCAGTGGTAAAAATTATCACTCTGGGTGGTAGAAACACCATTGGCCTAAGATCTTTAACTTACCACATGACATTCAATGGTCACATAGAGTGGTAGAAATGGTCATGTTCAGTGGTAGAAGTGGTCACATATGGTGGTAGAAATGCACTTGACCATTGACCAAAGTGTTAAGACAAGGCATGCAAGGGTCATATCTAGTGGTAGAAATTATCATGTTGAGTGATAGAAGTGGTCATATATGGTGGTAAAAACACACTTGACCTACGATAAAGTGTTAGCACATGGCATGCAAGGGTTATATCTAGTGGTAGAAGGTGTCATATTGAGTGGTAGAAGTTGTCACATATGGTGGTAAAAATACCCTTGATCTAGGACCAAAGTGTTAGCACATGGCATCCAAGGGTCACATATAGTGGTAGAAGTTGTCATGCTGGGTGGTAGAAATAGTCACATACGGTGGTAGAAACGCACTTAACCTATGACCAAAGTATTAGTACATGGCATGCAAGGGCCATATCTAGTGGTAGAAGTTGCCGTATTGAGTGGTAGAAGTGGTCACATATGGTGGTTGAAACACCTTTGACCTAGGACCAAGTGTTAGCACATGGCAGGAAAGTGTCACAGTGAGTGGTATAAATTATCATGTTGAGTGGTAGAAGTGGTCACTTATGGTGGTAGAAACACCTTTGACCTAAGACCAAAGTGTTAGCACATTGCATGGAAGTGTCACATTGAGTGGTTGAAGTTAACATCTTGAGTGGTAGAAGTTGTCACATATGGTGGTAGAAACACACTTAACCTATGGCCAAAGTGTTCGCACATGGCATCCAAGGGTCATATCTAGTGGTAGAAATTGTCATATTGAGTGGTAGAAGTTGTCACATATGGTGGTAGAAATACCCTTGACCAAGGACCAAAGTGTTAGCACATGGCATCCAAGGGTCACATCTAGTGGTAGAAGTTGTCATGTTGAGTGGTAGAAGTGATCGCAAATGGTGGTAGAAATATTCTTGACCTATGACCAAAGTGTTAGCACATGGCATGCAAGGGTCATATCTAGTGGTAGAAGTTGTCATGTTGTGTGGTAGAAGTGGTCACATATGGTGGTAGAAACACACTTGACTTAAGACCTTAGACTTACCACATGGCTAAGGTCCCATCAAAGTGGTAGAAGTTCTCATCAAAGTGTTAGCACGTGGCATGCAGGGATCATATCTTGTGATAGAAGGTCTCATGTTGAGTGGTAGAAGTGGTCACTTGGAGTGGTAGAAATACCATTAACCTAAGACCTTAGACTTACCACATGGCTCCCAATGGTCACATTTAGTGGTAGAAATTGTCATGTTTGGTGGTAGAATTTTTCACATATGATGGTAGAAACACACTTGATCTCTGACCAAAGTTTTAGCACATGGCATCTGAGGGTCACATTTAGTGGTAGATGTTATCATGTTTAGTGATAGAAGTGGTCACTTGAAGTGGTATAAA
>JAULJZ010030582.1:0-15127 GCA_032270985.1 Heliamphora pulchella | reverse complement strand
TTTTAAAAAAATAAAACAAAATTTTTAGGAATTTTTTCTTCTTTCTAAAAAATGAATTTGTTTTATTGAAAAATGTTTTCGTTACCTTCGATAGAAAATTGTTGAATTAGTTCTTTTTTAATATAAAAATGCATCACATTTTTTTTTACAAAAACTAATTACTATTTTTTTGGAGAAAATATTTTCTTCCTATCTTAAAATTAAAAATTAAAATTGTTATTTTTTTCATCAGAAAATTAAAAATTAAAAATATTGTTTTGGTTACTTTTTATAGAAATTTGGTTTTGAATAATTTTTTTATTGATCAAAAGCAACAATTTTATTTATAAAAAGAAAATATTAAAGAGGTTACTTGTGCATTTTAATAATTTTTTTAAAGTCTTATATTATTATGAATAAACCATATTAAAAAACACGAAAAAAGAAGTGTAATACATAGATAATTATTTTAACTATTCAATTTTTAAAAAAAAAATTGGCAGAATTCCCTCTGTTTTTTGGATAATTCCACAGTTTGACCGTTCACAAAATAACTTGTAATTAAAGCAAATAACAAAATATACACAGGCTCAGCCTGAATCCCAACAACAAATTAAAAAGAAAAACTAATCAAAACTTAGTATTGGAGATTTTTAATTTCAGAAACTAATATAGACTAAATCAACATCTATACAATATTTAATACCTTTAGCCTTGATTTAAAGAAGAGATATCAGATTGGAATGAAAAATAATAGTCTTTCTTCTCAAACACCGCCAACCTAAATATGCTTCCTACAGCACTTCCTTTAAACAATAATCAGACAGTTAGAATTCCTAAAAGTTTCTTAGAACTTTTACACATTAAAAAGTAATATAAATAGTAAAAATATATATTAACTTATTAAAAAAGAACACTCCAAATGAAAACTGTGTAAGTATCAAATACCATTTTCTTTAACATTTTCTTTAATATTTTCTTTTTATAAGTAAAATAATTGTTTTTTATTAATAAAAAATTTATTCAAAACCAAAGTTCTATCAAAAGTAACCAAAACAATATTTTTAATTTTTAATTTTCTGATGAAAAAAATAATATTTTTAATTTTTAATTTTCAGATAGGAAGAAAATATTTTCCCCAAAAAAATAGTAATTAGTTTTTGTAAAAAAAAAGGGATACATTTTTATATTAAAAAAGAACTAATTCAACAATTTTCTATCGAAGGTAACCAAAACAACATTTTTCAATAAAACAAATTTAATTTTTAGAAAGAAGAAAAAATTTAAAAATTTTGTTTTATTTTTTTAAAAAAAAGTTTCAAAACATTAAAAAGTTTCAAAACTATAAAGTATTTTGAAGTTATATATTTTGTAAAGAGATATGATATTTTTTAAAAAGAGAAAAATAAAAAGAGAAAATGAATTAAATGATGAGAGATGTGATATTTTTTCAAACCAACCGCATTAAATGAGAAGATATATGATAATCTGAATCGTAGGATTAGAATGGTATAATAAATCTTATCCTTTAAAGATAATTTGTCTCTAGGACATTTCAAAAATATGAGCTGTTTTAATATAAAAAATGTGTATTATGTGATAATTTAAAATGTATCATTTTTTTATCAAAAGTTGATTACTATTTTTTTTTTTGAGAAATTTTTTTATTCCTATTTAAAAACTAAAAATTTAAATTGTTGTTTTGGTTACCTTTGATAGAAACTTGGTTTGAATAATTTTTTATTTATATAAAAAAAAAAAACTTTTGAGGAGTTATGGAAACTTTATAATTTATTCTACATAATGTATGATTTTTCTTTTTAGAGTGTGAAGGTTATAATTATATAGGAATTTATTGTATTATACATGTGGAGAAAGGCAAAATTATGTGAATCACATGACGTTCTATGTCTCTTCAAATTCTACATAATGGAGGGATTTATTTTTGTTTGTTTTAATTTTTAAATCTTTATCATTTTAATTATAATAATAATTGTTTTAAAAGTTCGATAATTTATTTAATTTATTTTTTATTTTAATATATTATCTTTCCTATTAATCAAATTTTATGTATGGGAGAGTACAAGAGCCATTTAATAATTAAGTAGAAAAAATTAATTCGAAAGTATTTTTTAGAGATATGAGTTATAGCTAGAAAACGTTTTATTAAAAAATAGATTTTGATCAATTTTATTATAAAAAAAACTGTACATAATCTCTATTATCTTTTATGTAAACTTTCATTGTTTGTATTGTTTATTTTTAATAATTGATTGAAAATATTTTAAAGAAAAATTATTTTTTAAAAAATTAAATTAATTGAAAGTGTCTTTAAGCACGGGTTATCCCCTAGTACATAAATAATTAAGGGCCAAGCCACTAGGACGGATATCTTGAGTAAGCCAATATTAAGAGTAAGGACGAAAAAAAGTCTATGCGAAACTTCTCAAGATGAGTATGACACCCGAACTACTCGTACGGTAGAGCTACTCGGGTACAATAGAGCTACTCGGGTACAGTAGACCTATTCGTACAGTAAAACTACTCGGGTACAATAGAGCTACTCGTACAGTAGAGCTACTCGGTTACATTAGAGCTACGGATACCGTAGAACTACTCGAGTACAGTAGAGCTACTCGTACAGTAGAGTTACTCGGATACAGTAGAGCTACTCGTACAATAGACCTACTTAGGTACAATAGAGCTACACGATGTCTCAGGTCGTTTGAGTACAGAACTCTATTTTGGCGACAAGAATTATTTCTTCGTCTTAACTACATGATTTAAACAATACATCTACTCGAGTCACCCATGACCCGAGCTACTCACCCTCTAGTAGCTCGGGTACAATACTTCTGACTCGAGTCGCTCATGACTCGATCTACTCATCTACTCATAACTCGAGTCACCCATGACCCGAGCTGCTCGCCTTTCCAGTAGCTCGGATATTCTTTTACTTAACCGATGTCGACTACTCTAACCCAGGTACTCGGGTGATGACATAAACTACTCATTCCACTCGTGACTTGAAAATGAACTACGAATAGGGTTAAGTATTTAGAATCCTTCACCTAAACTAATCAACAAAGCAGAATCAAGTTGAAAGGCCCAAAAGACTCGCCCACTTGAGTTACTCGAGTAACTCGAGTTGCTCGAGTAAACTAATTTTACTCCATCAGTAAATCGGACATACAAAGTTACTCAAGTTACAAGAATACCCAGACTTAACCTACTAGAAATTACTGGAGAACTAAGCTGCTGGGACCCTCTATAACTCGGCCAACTAATATTGCTTTTCATCGTGTAGAGGGAGAAGACATTCCATAGCACAGACTATGAAACGTAGCCATGACTACGAATGAAGACATTCCATAACACAAACTATGAAGCGTAACCCTGACTACGACAGTAGCTCTGACTACTTGCTATGGCACATACCATGAAGACAGCACACACTGTATTATTACCATAACAAAGACCATGAAGACAGCACAGACTGTATTATTACCACGACACGGGTCGTGAAAACAGCACAGACTGTAACGTAACTCTGATTACCTAATCATGATGACATAGCACCGACTATGTGGCTCAGCACAGACTGAACAACCAAGATATAGCACAGACTATATAATTATAGATTCCTCTGATAATCGAAAGACTGTCCTAGAGACAATAAAGACAAAGGCAGTATAATCCTGCACGGGACGTTGGGAGACATGTGGTTTGGTGGCTAAGAAAAAGAATTTGTCGAGCTACGAGGCCCTCCCACTCGAGTCACTCGGGTGACCACGAGTCACTCGACCCGAATGGGTCGGGTACCCACGTGACACTCGTCGGCCGACCTAGTTGAGTTGGAATAGAACGCTACTTGGTTGATTATCGAATAGAAGCTCTTGATTCCCCGATATTTCCTCTCATGATCCGATTAGATCTCTTTGAATAGTCCTATCCGAACCCCAACATAGCTCCTCTGTGTGCTATAAATAGGGGGGATAGTCATGCTTTTAGATAAATCAGATTTTGATAGCGGAATACATTCGTACTGCCGGTATTCCAAACTCAGCTAGCCCCTCTCCTTCACCTAGCCTCGTCTCTCTCCGTTTTGTGTTTCTGACTACTTTGCAAATTTCACCTCTCCATTATTATTTGTTATTTGTCTATTCTAAAAGGACCCTACAATATCAAATTTAAGTAACTTGTTATGGTGTTGTTTGACATTGTTGAAATTAGTAACATTATACATTATACTTTGTAATAGAAAATGTGAATGCTTGATAAAAAATATATTTTACAGTTGAAATAAAAAAAATTTAGTTATAACTTATAACAAAAGTTGTGAGTGTTCCAAAAAAATATAATTTATAGTTAAAATTAATAGCAAAAAGTTAAAAAACTAAAAATTAGTACTAATAGTTTTCCCAAACAGCCCCTATATAGATTTGGGGTTTGATCAGGAACAGAATGATTAAAACAGATCAAATCACAGTCACTGATCAAAGATAAGGATTTCCGTTTTTTCGGGGTGATCTCTTCTACTTTTCCTAGGAAACAAACACGATATTTGGTTAGAACTTATCCAATGGTTAGCTAAGAGCCATATTCTTGACGGTTAATTATTAGGTAATCTAGATTATCAAGTCATTGTTTGTTTGAATGGTGCTCTCATTAATGATGTAGATTCTATATTTGAGATAAATTTTGAAATTTTTGTTTTTTTATTATATATTTTTTGGTTAAATGTTTTAGTTTTTGGAGCATCTGGAACTGTAAAAGTAAAAAAAAGTTATCAGAAGATTAAAAAGTTAACTTAAAGAGGGAGATAAGTGAAATAGTTTATTGGCTCATTTTGATTATTATTTTTTTTGTCTTTTTGTAATTTTTTTTTCTTCATATTTTGGTCAGTTTTTGTTTTAATTTTTTCAACCGGTCTCGATGAAATAAATTAAAAAAAGTATAGTAAGTTGATCAAATCATAAAAAAGTGAACTAAAAATTACTAAAATACCAAAATAAGTCATTACCCCAAATGGGACCATAGCAAAAAAATTGTTTAAGTGAAACAATATTGGCTTACCTTTATTGAATACGTGAGAAATAAAAAATAACTCACTTAGTATGTATTAAAAAAAATTTATTTATGAAAAACACTAAATAAACAATATCATATATTACTTCAAAAGTATCTAATAACTTTTAAACAAAACTTGGCATTATGCTCAACAATAGGCTATTTAGGCTTAGGTTTGAAATAATAACTTATTTATTGATTTTAACTTGTTTGTTTTTATTTTAGTGAATTTTCGTCATCTTTAATCGAAGAATTATATTTTTGTGATTTCTCTCATATGTGACAAACTGAAAAGTTGATTTTCTAAACCAAGGTATATGAAATGATAAAAATACAAAAATAAACTAAAATAAGCTAATTCTTTACTTATTTCATCTTTAGTAAATTTTCTATATTTTAATAAATTTTTATTTTTTTTTATTTTTTCGATGAACAATTTTTTTTCAAAAATTAACCAAAAGATAAAAAAAAAAGTTTAATAACAAAAACAAAACAAAAATCTAAGTTTGTGTCTCAAATTAAGCCCTAAAGACTAGCTATAATAGTTGCAAGGTGTTTGGCAAAGCTGTTGTTTGTAGCTTTTAGCTTCCTACTATTAATTTTAATTATAAGTTATAAATTTTTTCTAACACTCAAGATTTCTACTATAATTTTAATTACTTTTTCTTCTATTTCAATTACAAGTTACAATTTTTATTAAATACTTATAACTTCTTCTGTTATAAAATAAACTAAGAACTAATATGGATGGATCACGCAGATAAAAAGTAAATCCCTAATAGATCAATCAAAATCGAATTTAAGATATTCCAATTTGCAGTTAATTGTAATTTAAGATAAATTTAAAATTGATAATTGTAATTTGCAGTTAATCAAAAATATCCTTAAAAAATAAAAAATAAAAATTTTACTACATGTTTAAATTCGGACCCAAATTTAAACATAATTTTAGCCTTTTTTCTTTTTATATAAATTTTTTATGTTTTTTAAAAATATTATAACTTTTATTAAACACATTAATTTTTTATAAAAATTATATTTTTAAAATCTACTCCTCAAAATCTATCAAACAGGATCTATAAAATTATAATAACTTTTAGCAAAATTTTTAACTTTTTGAGTTAAAATTACTTTAAACCTGTGGCTTAAAGTCACCATGTTCTTTTTTCAAACAAATTTTTAATTTTTTAAATTTAACGTGATTTCAACAAAAAAAATTAACTTAAAATTAAATTAACAAACGAGGCCAAAATAAGTTGAATATGTACCCAAATCTACACGCATAGTATTAAAAAAAAAAAAATAAACTTGCATTGAGCGAGAAAATCGTGACGAGGAAGGTATGATAGAATTACTTTAATGCTATACATATTATTTATTTATATTTACATTTACATTGATAAAAACGAGATGAATAAAGCGAGTTTTAAATTGCTTGTTCTCGGAGACCGTCAAAAATGTCTCCTTAATCTCTCCAAGAACTGGTCGATGTAAGAGAGTGGGGATCTGGTTTACTCTAGATGGGTATCGTTGCTTTTGTTTGGAAGGTAGTATAAAATTAGTTTTTTTTTTCTTTTAATTATAAATTTTAAAAACTTAAAATTCTTATTTTTATTCTCTAGTTTTTAGCCTATTTGTTTTTAGATTTTTTTGATTTTTTTTCTAATAATTTTCAATTTTATATTTTCTTTTTTGATTTTTTGGCTTCTTTTTTTATTAACATATAATGGTATATTTGGAATTTTACATTTGGCTTATTTGATTTTTATGGTGACTTAGAAGTTGCTAATTTTTAAACCAAACGAACTTTTTAACTTTTTAGTTTAAAATGACTTAAAACTAAAAAATCAACTTAAAGCCAAGTTGCCAAATGAATACTTACCTATCCAAAATTCAAGTGTTTATAGAGAAGGGTTTTATTATATATTGAGGTATTCTTTAATTCCCTTTTTAAATTCAATAATGTGATGGTAACTAAATTAGTTTATAAAAATAATTTATTAAATAATGTGTTATAATTATAAATATTAAATATAAATGGACTTCGTGTAAAACAATTTACACCAATATTTGTAATGGTTAAATTAAAATTTGTAAACTAACATGGCCACTATAATATTACTATTTTAAATTTTATCTTTATTTAAATCTTGACTTACAAAAAGATTTTTGGAGGTGTATATATATATTTTTTTTTGGGTACGGAGGAAAACGAATAATTACTACCTTTTAAATGTCACTGGTTTGTTTGTTATTCCTAATATAAGATTTAATAGAATATAAATAATTAGTAATATTAAGGGGTTCTATGTGTTTTTTACATACTAAAAAATTATAAATGGAATTATATATACAGCAAGAAATTTATTTCTTGTTTGATTAGAGTATGATTGAGAATGAGATAAGTGTTATAGTATTTTTTTTTTGTTAGATAGAGAGAAAAAATAATCTAAATATGGATATTAATAATGTTAAAGGAGGCATGGTATTATTAATACCATGAATGATGGATTAACAATTTCTCGTTCATCAGACTGTTAGTTTGAATTTCACAATCTAAACGTAAAACTTATAATACTAAAGAAACAAAAAATACTTGGCGGCCAATATTGTCTATTAGTCCAATTTTCCCTAATCCCTCAAAAACCAATAGGGCCTTAATCTTCTCTTGAAGTATAATTAGTGTTGCAGCTTGGTGTTTAGATCTACAACCATGTTTCCAAGCATGCATGTCAATTGCTCTCTTCTCTTCCCACAATGTATGACCAATGGTACAATTTTAAAAGGACTTTTTCATTCCACCACAAGAACTTTGTGATGAAAATTTTAAGTGTTTGGTCAATTTGCATCTTGTATTATATTGGCCTATATAATTACTTTTGAATTATATGTATATGAGTTAGAATTGAATTGCAAGCCCACTAGAAATTTAAAATGATAGAGTTTTCTAATTGTTAAGACTTTGAGTCCATTTAAGATTGAGAATTATGTTCAATCTAAAATTCTTACATGTTGTCAAGAAATTGGAGAGTTATGATCTTTTAAAATTTCAAGTTCAATTACAAGACATGGTGTTTGGAATAGAATAGATTTTTTTGTTTTAAGTAAAACTCCTATATAAATTATGTGTTTTAATATTATTAAGAGTCTTGAATCAAAATTATTATCATATCAAAAAATTGAAGTACAAAATCTGAAGCTCAGAATACAAGTGTTTGATGCAGTTTTGAGCAGCGCAGACACTACAAAATTCCACTCTGCCAGGTCAACGCTCGAGTGGTAGTAAGTTTACTTGAGCTAACAACTAGCAATTTCAATTTTATTGAAACTCGAATTGTTGTTTTTTTTCATTTTTATAAATTTATTAGAGTAATTTCAAAATTTCGTAATTGATAGAATAAAAATAGATCAGTACAGAATCAAACTCAGTTTAATAGTTCAATAATTCTCTTAAGTCCCAAGAATTTAACTCGAAGTTCATTCTTATTCATCTTAGTTGGATTTCTAAAATTACATTTGGTAGATTCCTAAGGTTGCCATCAGTGGATTCCATCGGCGTGAAGTATTAAGGGTTTGATACTTGAAGAAATACTGAGAATTTAATGTGGTAGTGACCAAGTACAGAAAACGATGCACGTAGATTAAGCAAGCGATGCTTAAGGCATCTAGGTTGATTATTCTACTAGAGTCTGTAAATGAGTCTTGTAACTGTTCATTAGATTGATTTACATGAGCTTCGATTAGTTCTATAATTTTTACCCGAGTTAGGGTTTTTCAATTAAAAAATTACGAGCCTCGTATTACGTGTAATTGGTTTAGTTTTTAATATAGCTTGCGGTTGCCTAGACGTAAAATAATTAAACGGCTGACATTATTCTCATTCCACTGCACACAAAATAATTCAGATATTATTTTTTCACTAATTAATTATATGAGACTAGGATTTGCACCTTAAAAATTTTGGTAGAGGCATATAGATTGAATCAAAAGAATAAAAATATAGGGACATATGAAAAAATTACAGAGGTATTGAGTCGACCTTTGAACAGGAAAACATGACTTGTTTCAAGTTCAAGTTTAGAGTTTTAAGTTTTGAGATATTTTTATCTCATGATTAAAAACTCTTCAATTATATTGGATTATCTCCCTCACTCGTGTGATGTAGGCAAATTTTGTTGAATCACAAAAATTTTTAAAAAACTTTGGTTAAAGTTGTTATAATTTTTTAAAATTTAAGTTTAAATAATTTTATATTTAATATGAATCTTATTTGATAGATTTTGACGAATAAATTTTAAAAATATAATTTTAATAAAAAAATAGATGTGTATAATAAAAGTTATGATATTTTTAAAAAATATAAAAAAATAAATAAATAGCAAAAATGCTAAAAGCCTTTTAGTTAAAAAATGAGTTTTGGCTTTTTGGACTTAAACAAAAAAGCCAAAAATCAAATTTAAGTCGGTTGCCATTCAACGCACAGCACCCGCCCCAAACCCCATTATGTGGTTTGATTTATTTGTATTAAGTTGGGGTGGAGTTATGTAGAAATCCTGTATAATATAGGTTTTTATAATTATAGGAGAATTAAATTTTTTTAATAAATAATAACTTTATAATTCAAGTGAGTTTGTAGAGAGTGAAAAAAAGAGGCAGCGATGTTGGAAGAAGCAAAGAAATACTAGAGGGCAGCGATGTTGGAAGAAGCAAAGAAATACTAGAGGCACCGATTGACCCTTAAACAGAGTAATAAGATTTGTTTTAATTTGGTGTCGAGTTTTTTGGGTATTTTTTGCTCTTATATTTGTAATCTCTACAATTATAGTGAATTATTTCTCCCATTTATGGACATAGGTAAATTATGCAGAATCGTATAAATTCTTATATAATTTTCTTGTCAACGCATATATAATTTGTTTATATTTGTATGTGAAGATTGGTGATTAAATTCGAACACTGAAGGACTTTTTTTGTAGCGTGCAAAAAAGTCTAAAATAATCATATATAAACAAAGGAAAATGCTAACCACCGCTCAATTGGCGGTAATTATGGCGTATATAATGTATAAATATTTGTGTAAAGTGTATTAATATTTATGAAAGTGATAAGTTTCATATCAAAAAGTGTACTAATATTAAATTTTTTTTATTTTTATTAGATTATTAACTACCGTCCTATAGGTGGTGATTAACACTACCCATAAACAAATACA
Organism: Heliamphora pulchella; assembly: GCA_032270985.1. Lineage (NCBI taxonomy): Eukaryota > Viridiplantae > Streptophyta > Magnoliopsida > Ericales > Sarraceniaceae > Heliamphora > Heliamphora pulchella. Next base: position 4,866 of record JAULJZ010030582.1, on the reverse strand, counting down.
AACAACAAATTTTAAGTAATTCGCCAGTTTTCCTATATATACAAATAGCAAAATTTAATACGTGAAGGAGGGAACACTTCATAAGGTTTGATAGTGACTTTTGAGTTTAATTCAATATCTCCTTCGTCGGCCTTTCCAAGTAACCTCTTTTCCAAGTAAGCCCTTACCCCATAACCACTTTTGTTGCTATTTTTTAGTACAAACTTTTATTTTTCTTAAATATTGAAAGTTGTGTTGAACAGTTTGGCACAGTTTTTGCCTTTTTTTTTCTTTTCTTTTAGGATAAAAAAGATTTTAAAAAATTAAAACAAAATAATTTTCTTAGATAATTCTACTCTATTATTTTCAGAATTTATTTTTTTAATTATTCTTTTTTTTTTGTAAGTTCAACTCTAATAAATTAATACCCAATTTCATGTTGCAAAAACAAATAATAAGAAAACCAACACAATCGAGAAGGAAAAAGTTTAATTATTTTCTGGTTCGTTCACGCAAACAAGAAGAAAATGAAGAAGATATTTGTCAAAAATCTGTGTTTATGTGTTGAAGAAAATTAAAAATTATTTATTGAGAAGTTCCATTTGTTACTTTTAACTTTTATTTTTAGATAAATAACTTTAATAATAAGTTAAAGTCCAACCAATACCAATAAGGCAAGTCAATGCTGTGAGATAAACATAACTATCTGCTAATGGCTTGTTTGGATGTAAGATTTATTGACAGAAAAAATTTAAAATAACATGCAGTGACTTTTTTTTTAATTTGTTTATTTTCTATGGGTGACCAAACAACAAAAATGTTTTTTTTTTTTCCTGAGAAATGACTACTCACTTTCTCTTCATTAATTTCTTAACCGAATTAGAAAATGAAATAATTTACCATTCCTCTATCTGAATTTTCTTTTATTTTCCTTTTATTTTTCTCTTGCCCTCCACAATTCCTTAAACCAAACAAGGCGCAAAGGACGCCTCCACGCATATTCTGGATCTAAGAAATGATAACCAAACACAAAGCGCATAATTTTGGCCAATTTGGTATGGTGGGCCATGGATTTATTTTATTTTGTTTATATTTATTTGTAGTAATTTTTTATTTTTTAAAAAGTTATTTAGAAATTTATTTTTATTCAATCAAATTAAAAATGAAAAATTTATTGATTAAATGATCAAAAGTTCATAAAATATAAGCGAAATAAGTCAACGAGTTAAATTTGTTTTTTGGATTTTTTTCTTCAGTACGAATTTTTATATTTTGATCATATATATTGTGCGCAACACAAACTGTTTTGGCTTGTTCGGCACAATCAGGACCAGGTAAACTGGCCAAATACTGATGATCCCGAGCAAAATATAGGTTGGACTTCTCGTCTCCGAACTCACTAGATGCTCCTTGCTCCGCCGCCGAACTCCTGCAAACACCAAGAACACCGTTAGCACCTACCGGCCGGGTGTGATCGGGAGGCACTCCGACGCTCAAGTTAGATATCACTCAGAGAGATTTCTAAGCAAGAGCTTAGGCTTCAGAATTGCGTACCTGGTGGCTTTGGGTGTCTCTCTTTATATAGGGGTCAAGACTAATGGAGGCTGAATCCTTTTAGGATTCTACCTCCTATTAGTTAGGAATTGTTTCCTATCCTATCGATATGATTTGTTTCCATCCATCCTGTAGATTTGTTTCCATCCTGTAGATCCGATCAAATCGTATCAAGGATAAAAACTTGATCCTTCCGCCCAGAGGCAGACATGAGCTTCCCTTGGTTCGGACTGCCCCTTTCTGGGGTGGGCCGAACTTGGGTGGCCCGGACAACAGTTGGCCCGGGCTTCATTGTGTACTGGAGCGGCCTATTTTGGGCTGGCCTCCTTATTGGAGCTTTGGCCCCAATTGTTTGGACTGGGCTTTAGGCCCGTAACTTTTGTCCACCCTCAACTGCCCCCAGCTTTAGTTCTTGCTCGGTTGAACTGTTCGGCGAAGAGCCAGAGCTCTGAATCTTTGTTCGGTTAAGAGTACTTGTTCACTGTTTTGTCCAGTCACATAGTCCGGGAAATGTATTCAGCTGTGGAGTCCCGAGGGGTGATTCGTTGTTCGGGGATTACTATTCGATTCTTCGGGTGATGGCTCAGCTGCCCAGATCCCTTGGGCTGCCCTCATGAATGATGACGGCTGGCCTCGAGCCTAGTGCTGCTGACGTGGCGCGTGAAGGCAGTGGCAGATGTTGAGTAATGATTATTCGCGTCGTTTCAAACGTACAGCGCATTAAATGCGCATGCCGTTTGAAACGATGGGTATAAAAACCCATTGCTTCGTCATTTCTGCCTTTTCTACCACTTTTTCTCTTTCGAACCTTCAAGCTTCTGGATTTCCTCTGCTATTTTCACGGCAAAGAACAACTCAGATTCCGGCGAAGCATTTGTCCAGAAATCGGCATCTCACCACTCCATAATTGGCGATTTTGTAAGCTCTTTCTCACTCGTTCTTCCTCCTTTTTGCTTTGGGATAAGTCTTTGCCCATTTTTCTTTTCGCTTTCCTCTCGTTTCTTCGCGTTTCCCTTTTTCTTTTCAAAAAAGAATTCTTGAACGAAATGGGCAAGCTCAGGAAACTGGACGCGACGCCGGCGGCAATGCGCGACTTCCGTCGTCGGTACCAGATTCTTGACGACGTTGGGGTCACTCTGGCCAACCGTGACAACTCCCGTGAGGGGAACTAGGACAAGCTTCCCCTTCTATTAGTTGCCATAGTGGAAGGGGATGTTTGGTTCCCTCTTCATCCTCTTCTTCAGAGAGTACTTCGTCACTACAAGGTGAGCCCAATGCAGGTGTTCTCTAATGTGTTTAGAGTGATAATGGGCGTTGTGGAACTTAACCGGATCCTAGGTATCAATCTCGGTATCTGGGATATTGTGTATTGTTATAACATGGTTAAGCATTCCTCGGGGTCCTATTACCTCGAAGAAAATAGGGCGAATGAGAAATTGGTGATCGAACTACCGGATTCGGGGAAAGACGTTGACGACGACTTCCTCTACATCACCAGGAACTTTGAGTTCGGTCCCAACGAGGTGCATGGCATCTTCACAGTTCCTCGGAGAGATGGACTCAGCCCCGGTAGTCCCTATCACCATCTGTTTGTCTTTTTTTTCACTCAGAGTTCTTTACATCCGTCTGAATCCTTGTCTATTTTTTGTTCGGTACAAGTGAAGTAGCTAACAATCGAGCTCGTGGGCCTCTTCCGGGGGTCCATTTGGAAGATCTTAGAAAGGTCTGGGAGTACAAAGGTCTTCCCGAGCAAAAGGGCATTGGAAGGGCAGCCCATATCTTGCTTAAATATGTCCCGACCTACCGTAATTTTATAAGACCAAACACAGCCGGTGTTCGGGTGGTAGGGGAAGCCTCTGCACCGACCGACCTCCCAGAAGCAATAGTTCTACCATACAGCAGGGCGAAGAGGCAAGTGACCATTGCCCAGCCCTCCTTTAGAGCCGAGGAACCTGGGCCTTCATCCCCGGGGTACACCATCTCCATCTCATCATCGACATCTTCGGCGGACTCCTCAGAATTAGCTCACATCGAAGAAATGGCCAAAAAGAAAGCACCTGCTGCCGACCTGACTGACTTTTTGACCCTCGGAGGTCCGAAGAAGAAGCCTAGTGCCAAAACAACTGCTCGGGCAAAAGATGCTCGGCGTGCGACGAGTACCGATCTCGCAGCCGAACTTACCGAGAGTGCTACCCCTCTGAAACGGTTGAAGAGGGTCGTGGAGGCAGAGGCTAAGGAGGCCAGGGCGTCTGAGGGCCCGAAAGAAAGAGAGTTGGAGAATGAGAAAGGAAAGAGGAACAAAGGGAAGGTGAAGGTCGCTGTTGATGGCACGGAAGGTGCTGAACCGTGGACCCCCGTGCTGACAAAGGGGGGACGGCCTATCACAATTGAGGACAAGGTGGGGTCCCCTGAGACAGCCTACGGCCTCTCCAAGGCACTGCTGTTGCCGGTGGATATGGAGGAAGTCAAAAAGCTTCCTCACGAAAAGCTAGTCAGATCCACCATACGTCACTCCATCCAGGTTCTTTAATTTTGGCCTGTCATTTTTATCTGATACTGCTTTTATCATAACTAATCTTGTTTGGTGTTTCTTCCCTCAGAGCCTCCAGCGCATGATGGCAATGGTGGAGCGAGTCGAGGCGTAGGAAGGTGAGCTCACGAAGCTCTGTCAAGCCAACTTCAACTACCTCAAACAAATGAGCAAACTGGAGTCCAACCTATGGGAGAAGACCAAGGCTGCAGATGCTGCAAGGGCGAGGGTTTCCGAACTGGAGATTACGAAAATTACCCTGAAGGGCCAGCTCAAAGAGAAGGAGGGCCAGCTCTTGGCCTCCCAAGCCCAGCTCGGCAAAACTGAGGCCGAACTGGCTCTAGCCAGCGAGAAGGCATACGCTGAGGGAGTTACTAAAGCGATAGAGAACTACAAGGGGCAGATCCCTAAGCTTCAAGACATTATTTTTACTGCTGCATGGGAGGCGGCCCTTCAAGCGGCTGGGGTCGAATCCACCTCTCCCTATATACCGAGGTCCCTTTGCCCAACAAACAAGTGGAAGCAGAAGAGGAAGCACCTGAAGATGCCGCCGTAGGGACGGGCCAAGTCGAGGTGGATGTTGTTGCTCCTACTACAGCGGAAGAAGTAGGGACTCCCGTCGAAACAACCGAAGACTTCTTAGCTACCCCTTGAGGGTTTTCGTTTCATTATTTTTGAAGTTTTTCTCTGTCCTGCCCTTCGGGGCCCGTTCTTGTAGCTTCGAGAGTTCTAGCCCCTCTTTAATGAAAAGAACACTTCTATTTTGTCTTAGTTTTCATACTTGTATGGTCTTTGATGAACAT
>JAULJZ010030551.1:0-15131 GCA_032270985.1 Heliamphora pulchella | reverse complement strand
CATGTTATGTTGTGGGACTTAAAATATAGGCCTTAATTAAATTGTGTTGGATGATTTGTGTATGAAAATAATTATTATACGATTAGAATCCATGCCGTTAAGTTAAATCGATATCTTATGAAGTGTAGCTTGTGCTTCATTTACTTGTACTCCATGCTTTAATGAGTTGTACCATGAGCTATATCTTGCTTAGATACCATGCTATATATAGTTGTACATGAGATGCATGTTGCACATTCTCGGCATTGTCACATTAGCATTTCGGTTTATTGAAATCTTTTCTGTATCTACCGTGGTGGGTTGGGTTATATTGAAATTATTCTTTTTTCGGCTTCTAGTCTAGGGCGTCCCTGGTAGCTATTTTTGTAACTATTTTGGGATATATTCTTTTGAGCACCTCGGGTATATCCTCGGTGTTCAAAAAGAAAGATTTGTTATTTATGAATACTATTGGACACCATGGTTTTGTCATTGGCACTCTAGTTTTGGTAATTTAAACTTTGGGTTGATACCGAGTAAGCATCCTAGTTTTAATGTGGGTAACCCTATAAAGTCCCATCACGGCAATGACAATAATTCCCTAAGGTGGCAATAACATTAAGTCCCATCATAGCAATGACAATAATTTCCTAAGGCGGCAATAACATTAAGTCCCATCACGGCAATGACAATAAGTCCCTGAGGCAGCAATAATAACAAGTCACATCACGACAATGATAATAAGTCCCTGAGTAGACAATAATAATAAGTCCCTGAGGCTGCAATGATAATAAGTCCATACAAGCAATAGAAATAAGTCCTAAAGTGGAACTCCTATTTTTATTTTTGGACACAAGTCGGGTTGGGCACTTGCATCGCATTCATTTGCATCACGCACCTGTATACTTGTTCTTAAATATGCTTGCTTGGCCGTAATTGTCAAATTTGTCTATCTCTTTGACTTTTATTTGTATTGGGTATTATATGTCACGCTCCAAACTCTAGGTCACGTGATACACCCAACAACAAACATACATAACACACAACCCGATGTTGTACTCTCAAAATAAAGCATACATGCATTTAATATAATCGCTAAAAGGCTTATATTACATGGTTCTAACATCGAAAAACATGTTATGGCATACATGACTCAAAAGAACAAAAAGGAAGACTACAGATCTTCTGCCTCCAACTGGCAATCCCGAATCAACCTGCGTGACCAATACTTGAAAAATATTTCAAATCCTACACCACGAGCTAAAACTCAGTAAAAACTAGACAAATATGAAATACAAGCTAAACATGCTCGGAAAATGATGTGCAGTTTTTGACTCACACGAGCCATAAAAATAGTTTTAGAGACGGTTTTGAATTCGAACTCATACGAGTTCCAGGAGAAAATATTTGAAAAATGATTTTAGATCACGACTTCCAGGACCTCAAAGAAAACAGTTTGAAAATAGTTTTATATCACGACTCATCAAAGCCTAGAAAATAATTTGATATATATAGTACAATGCATCACCAGCAAAGATCGACTCTTACGAGCCACGACTCCTACGAGCCCCAGATGCAACACGGGTATATACATCGACTCGCACGAGCCACAAACAAAATAGCTCTATAAACCCTACGAGAATATTTATATGCAACACATGCATCGCACACAACGCAACACAAGCATCTTCAAGATCACTTTTTCATCCTTCTGACACCCGTACATAAAATGCCTCGTTAGGACCACATTTATGTCCCTTCGATTTCTACGCACACACATATGCATGGTTAACTAGAGTTAACGTATATCGAACCCCTTTTTTGTCCCCGTTAAATAGAGCTAACGCTCACCGAACCACTTTTTCGTCCACGGACCACTTTTTCGCCCAAAACACATCGGATCACTTTTCTGTCCACGAGATATCGAACCACTTTTTTGTCCATCCACAACACTTTGGACAACTTTTCTGTCCACATCGCTTTATACGCACACATGTAAATAAAACCAAAGTTTTATATATACCAGGACCACATATCCGTCCCACAACATGTATAAATAAAACTAGAGTTTTAAAAGCACCAAAACATGGATAACCATGACATCTCACATAACGACACCACATAACCCATCACGACATCACATGCCACACACCAAACACGACCAACAACTTAGAACTAGGAAAACGATATTTTAGCTGAAAAACCAAGGCATGACAGGCTTTATAGATTTTTGGGCTAGGCCACCACCGCTCGAGCACTCAACCACCGCTCGAGCGGTCTCCTATCGACATACATCTCTGCCACACCACCGCTCGAGCGCTCAACCACTGATCGAGTGATCATCGTTGGGTGAAAAACCAAACGAAGAAACAAAACCAAACCCCCCACGCATAACGCGTATACATAAATATGCAGTTCTAAACAACAACCAAAGCGATAAACAACACGTCAAATATATATAATGAAAATGGTTTTCACCAAAACCCTATCTTTAGAAAGAACAACGGACCCAACATGCACCCAACATGGCAAACACGAACCCACACGCCCAACACGGCCAACACGGACCCACACATGCCCACACCCAACGATGCACAAACCACCACGCACACAGCCGTGCACCAACACCCCGCATGACATGACCAACACCCTCTCTGTTACTTCAATTGACAGGACCCCATAATCCAATCAACTGAAAAACCACTAGAGGAGAGCAGTCGATCGAGCCCCATAACCCAATCGACTGAGAGGCTACCACACAACCATAAAAACAACAAAACTCCCCAAGGAACATGAAATTTGATAAAAAGTTCCAATAAGGATGAAAAATAACCTTTCCAAAGCATTCAGCCAAAAACGGGTGAAAAACGGTTAAGATATTTTGACACACCTTCACTCTTTTGGTCATAACTTTTTCCAAAAAATGAATTTTGTTGTGAGAGAGGTGTCATTGGAAAGAAGACTTCTGAGGCTTCACTTTGAGTATAAAAACCACCCAATTTCGAGTCCGGATGAGGGAGATATGATCGAAAGAAAATGGCCCTACACAGCTAGTCTGCTCGAGTGGACGTCAGGCGCTCAAGTGCGTAGGCACATGAGAACAACCCAGATTTTTCCTGTTTTGAGTTCTAATCCCCAAAACTCCTTCTCTTCACAATAATATTTGAAATTTCCACTTTCAAACCCAAATCGAAGCCTCTAAGCTCCCTTTCGACACCCTCAGACATACCCAAGCCAAGATTACGATAAAACCTAAAAAAAAACACACTTAAAACCTAATTCTATCCAATCGAAATCAACAAAAAATGGTTTTGAACCAAAACCCAATTTTTTGGGAACATAAATCGATTTTTCATGTATTTTTAACTGGTAAAAATACACACAATTACACGTATCACCCTTATAAAACATTAGAGTCTAGGATCCTACCTCGTTGAGTCAAAAACTCGAAGCCTTGATCCACGTGCAAAATTAAACTTCGTCAAAATAAAATTCCGTCCGGATGAACGCGTAGCCCACCGCGAGGAGACTAAGGATTCGCTGTCTGATCGTCGAAAATTGAGCCTCGAGCCCCCGAGAAGTTAAAGAGAAGGCAGAGAGAAAAATAGGAAACTTAGTTGAGAAGTTTTGAAAATATCTTTTAAAAATATCTAACGCGAGATATTTATAGGCCACGAAAATATCTCTCTATTTTTTTTAAAATTCGCACCATAACGGCCAACAGCCCTGAAAACCAACCCCACATACATATCTAAACCCGAACATGCATAAAAACGTATACAAACATGCCGCAACAAAAATGGTAAATACGCGTCGAAAAATGCCTTAAAAGAAAACGGGTCAGGGTCTCACATTATATGATATGCGTTGTAGAATATTTTGGTTTGAGTTTGGTTAGAAGGTTTAGGGAGTTTGCTTATGGATTTTGGCTCATGGCATTTGTGCCACAAGTAAGTATGATGAGTTCTTTGAGAAAGTCGTCCCCGAAGAAGAAGATGAAGTTGAAGAACAGAGTGAGTGATAGGAGCCAACGGACCCTGACAATGCTAGTTGAAGAATTGATTTTTTTTACCTTTTGTTCTTTTTGTTCAGTTTTCTCGTGCTCATTGTAAGATTTTTTAATCTATTGCGAAACTATAAACGTTATGTATTTTTGATCAGTTCAAAACTCCTAATGATGTAATATTTATAATATCTAAATATTAATGAATGGCTAGAATATCCTCCTTATCTAAACTTATGTATATCTCAACGTGCTTGGAGGACGGTGCATCACATTATACATACCATATTCTCTAATTAGGGTTTCCTTTGTGAGACCTAGAAAAAGGGGAAGGCAACCAATTAGTGTTTCAGAGAACATAATGTTTAAAGCCCACACTTTGTTTGTGTTTCAGCATTCAGGAATACAGTAGAAGATCTGAGTTGGAGAGGAGATTACCAATTTACTGCGTTAGTCTTTAGATTCAAATTCAAGTGCTAAAAACGATATCAAACCAGAAGGATCTCGCAAGTATAACCTTGTTCTACCTCGCAAGTGTATCGGGTTTTCAGTTTATGGTGTTTGAAATATGTAGTATTTTTCAAACCGGTGCCTATTAGGAGTTTTCCCACCTAGATAGGTTTGTGCATGAAAAAATTATTTTTATATTTTTTAATCAAATCAATTAAAAAATTATTTTTTACGTTTTTAACAAATCTATGTCGTGGAATGTGAGAAGTAAAGAATCAAACATCCAAACTCAACACACGAGATTTTTTACGTGAAAAACCCAACCTAGGTAAAAAAACTCACGGGACGAATCCTAGTCTAGGTAAATCAAGTATTAATCAATTGAACAGTTACAAGCCTTCCACTTGTAGACTTTGATCAAATCCTCAATCCAAACTCCTTAAGCTATCTTGTCTAATCCATGTGCACCATTCTCCACTTAATCACCGTAGTAACGAATTCTTGAAGTTTCACATGAATCTGCAGAATCCTCTGTCGGTAAACTTAGAACGCCTTCTAAGTTGAGCATGAACAATCTCAAAATTTTTAAAACTCAAAAGAAACTTTTGATCTGCTTTATAACCTTTGATTATTGAAGTGCAAAAGTTGATTTTCGTGACTGACCTATGGTCCTTTATATAGGCCTCAAAACCAGGCAATTGGAGTTTTAATCGAATTAAAACTGTTGGGGGTCCGCTCAAGTGCACTTGGGACCGCTCGAGCGATCATGTGCTAGATTGCTTTCTACTCTTGTGCGAACCTGCTTCATTGTCTCGTACTCTTGGCATCTTGTGTTGTACTTCAGTCTTCCAGTCTGAATAATATTATGATAAAAGACTCAAAAAGATTTGGATAGATACAAAAGAAAGATTATCTATCTAACATAATCTTATCCTAACCAGTCTCTCGAGATAACTCAAACTCTTTTGAACTCATCCTAATCACTTACGAGATATACACATATACAACCACCTTGAATTGCCATAAAGTAAATTAAAAAGCATTTAATACTAAATTAAATTCTTTACAATCTCCTCATTGGCTATTCCAGGTAAACACAACTATATTCTAAGTGATTCAACACAAGGCACAAGCTTCAGAATGAAATCTTCGACTATAGAACCTTCTTCAAATCCTTCAAAACAAAAGAAGCAAATCAAAAATGAAAGATTAAACAAAGAATAAGAGATTATAAACCACATGTCCAATATTCTAAAACCAAATTAATTGCATGAAGTATCACATGCAATCAGTAACCATATCACCATACATAAATGAATCATATCTCTAAAATAAATCAAAAGGAAGCAGTCCCATTAACAGTTGTTCTTGAAATAAATCAAAAGGGATGAATTATATCATCTCACAAATCATGAAACATAAACATCTATCTCCCCCTTTGTGTGTGCCTAGAAGTGCCAGTAAGAAACATCATGCAAAATCTAAAGAAGCAAACCCATGAAATACTTATTCTTGGAAAACAATGTTTATAAACTCCCCCTTCTTATTTTAAAAATAAAATAAATTAAATCCTTTTGACATTAAAAAAAACATAAATCATTTAATGAAGATCAAATTTTATTGAATTTTCAAAACAAAAACGAACTTAAGATTTAATGTTAAGAAAAAATAAAAAAAAACTTCGGCAAGAGTTTACTTGATTTTTTCTTCAAATTCTAGATTCAATCCTTATGTGTGATCGATATTTCATGAAACATATTTGAAAATTTTTAAGAATTTTCAAACTTTTGAAGTCAAATCAGATAAATTCCCAATGTATATCTGTTGAAAAAAGATGAAAGCTCCCCCTAAAAAAGAATTGTATATAAAAAAATTATTTATGCTTTTATTCGGCGGTTGTCATACTGAAACGAATAAAAAGACAAGGTTTGCATAGGTAGCCATTTTCTTAAGCATGTTCATACAGCAGCATAGGTGGCGACTTTCATAATAAAATGAATAAGAAAGTAAGGTTCATATAGGTAGTTATTTCCACGTGCATGTCAAAAAAAATAGCATAAACAGCGGCTCTCACACTATAATAAACAAAAAGGCAAGGTTCGTATAGGTAACAATTCTGTAAGCATTTTATAGCACAAGCAGTTCACAATGAGAAAGGACCAATTGATAGATAAACAGATGGGGGTGGTTGTAGACATCAACATTAACATAGGGATCCTATCACCATGGTCAATCAAAAAGAGTTAATTTAAAAAATATTCAAAAAGATTCTAATGAAAGATTTGAACACAAGTTCAGATATCTTTTGTTTAAAAAATAATCAAGTAGACTCAAAATTATAATTTTTTAACTTCTACCAACAAAAACCAATAAGTTAGTTTTTCATTTTGACTTATTTTATAAAAATTAATCTATTTTAAATTAATCGAGTGTTACAGATTTTTAAAGCCAAAAGAACAAAAAAAATTACACACACACACACACACATACACACACACACACACACACACACATATATATATATAAAACTTTTTTTTTGCTTTTTTTTAAAGAGAGATAAATATTATTCCAAGACATTTTGTTTCAGTCGGAGTGCTTCTAAAGGTTTTATCAACAAGTTGGTTTCTTGAGGTACTTAAAACTACATTACTAATCATGTCTGACTTTCTAACCCATACAGATCGGATTTTATGCAAAGAAGTCATGGTGGTGCTGGGTTTTTGGCCAACAATAACTTTCTGTCGGTTGACCGCTCGAGTGTCCCTTGGATTCGCTCGAGTGTTCGACTGCTAGTGAGTAATTTCGTCTCTCTACTAGTTGTTCGCTCGAGCACTCAGACGGTTCGCTTGAGCGCCCAACTGCTAGCGAGCTTTTTTATGCACCAGTTTGATTTGGCCATATATTTTTTTAGATTTTCTTTCATACTGATACGAACACATAGTTTTCAATTTTCTGCAAAAAGGTGGGATGTGACCCACAATACCACAATAATGACAGATAGGCACAAATTTTTTAAAACTGATTAATTGTAGCGAAGATTTTTGAAAATAGTTTCTCAAAAAATTGGGTCTTGAATTGATCAGTCTTTTTCAAAACCTTAGATATTTTGATCCGAACCTTAGATATGTTGATAGTTTTAACAAAATTGAATTTACCTGATGTCTTCGAGACAGAAGAATTTTCAACATACCCAAGTTCGGTTCGATCTGATGTGACTTTTTGAACTCTTAGAATTTCTTCCAAGCTTAGGGACCCTGCATTCAACTTCTTGAGAGTGATATTAGCAGTATTCAAATCAGATTCCAATTCTTTGATTTTTGCCTCAAACGAGAATTTTAACGTTATTAAATTTTGTAATTTCTGTTCTAATTCCAAAACTTTTGATTTGAGAGAATTACAGGATTCAATAAGCTCATTCCTCTGTTTGCCAGAACTGACCAACTTTTCAGAAATTTTAGATTTAAAAATTTTCAATTCAAAAACAAGAGCTTGAAACTCGGTCAATTCTAATTTAATGCCTTCATTCTCCTTTTCAAAGATTTTAATATTTAGTGACTGTTTAGTGATAACTTTTGTCATGTTGTAACTTTCTCTGTACAGTTTATCATAAGCCCACTGAAGATTTTTTTTCAATATCATCGTTTGAATTTGAACCTGAATCTGAATCCTCTTTTCTGGAATCACTGTGAGAAATACCTAATTCTTGGTCAGAGTATTCAGATTTAGATGAGCTAACCGATGCACTAAAAGCCACAAAATTATACTTTTCATTATCTGGTTTGGATTTTGTTTCATTATCACTTAACTCATCATCTCACGTGACAGAAAGTTTTTTTTCTTTTTATTTGGACAATCATGAGCAATATGATTATACCCCTGACATTCAAAACACTGTATCGTCTAGTTTTGATTTTTTGAAAAAAAATTTCTCATTGTTTGCAACATTTCACTTTTGTCACCAATTTTTTTGGATTTGTTCTTGAAGTTAGATTTTTTATTTAAAACAATTTTTTTAAAATTTTTTAAGAATAAAATTCACAATTTTAGGGTCAAAATCCATCTCATCTTCAGTAGATTCTATATCAACATTTGAAAATTTCAAAGCAACACCTTTAGTTTTTTTAGGTTGACGGAGAGTCAACTCATAAGTCTAAAGGTTTCTAATCAATTGTTCCACTTTAAGAAGAACAATGTCTTTACTTTTTTCAATAACAGTGACTTTTTGTTGAAAATTTTTAGTAAGTGACCGTAATATTTTTCGAACAATACGAGATTCCAAAATTTTTTTTCCAAGTATAAAACTGGAATTCACAATATCATTGAATTTTGTATCATCAAATGTCTCATTTTCTTCCATTCTTAAAGTTTCAAAACTGGTAGTGAGCCTTTAAAATTTTAAAATTTTTACAATTGTAGTACATTAATAAGTGACTTCATAGATATCCCACGTTTCTTTAGTAATTTCACACGTGCAAATTCGTCGAAATTCTTTCGGTGTGAAACCAATAAAAATGGCATTGATAGCCTTGCTATTCCAGCTTATTTCAAAATCTTTTTTATTCCATAGTTCGGTTGATTTTAAAATAAAATCATCTCCAAATTTAATAGTGGGTTTGGTATAGTCATTAATAACCAAGATCCAAACCCTTTCATCAGTAGATTTCAAAAAAGCCCTCATTCGAGCTTTCCAATAAGGGTAGTTACCTCCATCTATTAGGGGTGGTCGTATGGTTGAGTTTTTTTCTCTAAGAAATTTCATGATTAAGATTAATTAGGACTGTTTTTTCAAAAAAAAATTATTTCTGAAAAAAAGGTTTTTAATCAAAAAAAATTATAACCCCTTTTTTTAATAAAAAAATTATAATTATTTTGAAAAAAATAAACCCGCTCTAATACCAATTGAAAAAATTATTCTTTTTATGTTTCTAATAAATCTATGTTGTGGAATGCGAGAAGTAAATAACCAAACATCCAAATTTAACTCACGAGATTTTTTACGTGAAAAATTCAACCTGGGTAAAAAAAAAAACTACGGGACTAATCCTAGTCTAGGTAAATCAAGCACTAACCAATTAAACAGTTGTAAAACACCCACTTACAGACTTTGATCGAATCGTCAATTCAAACGCCTTAAGCTATCTTGCCGAATCCACGTGCACCGTTCTCTACTTAATCATCGCAGTAATAAATTTTCGAAACTTCACAAGTATTAAATCATCAATACTTTCACATTGGCAGAATCATTCGTCGGTAAACTTGGAAAGCCTTCTAAGTTTAACACGAACAATCTTAGAATTTTTAAAACTCGAAAGGAACTTCTAATCTGCTTTAGAATCTCTGATTGCTGAAGTGCATAAGTTATTTTTTGTGGCTGACTTATGGTCTTTTATATAGGCCTCAAAACTAGGTAATTGGAGTTTCAATCAAATTAAAACTACTTGGGGTTCGCTCAAGTGCACTTGGGATCACTCGAGCGGTCATGTGCCAAATTTATTTCTGCTCTTGTGCGAACCTACTTCATTGTCTTATATTCTTGGCTTCTTGTGTTGTACTTCAGTCTTGCAGTCTGAATAATATTCTGATAAAAGACTCAAAAAGATTTAGGTATATACAAATGAAAGATTCTCTATCTAATATAATCTTTATCCCAAATGAAAGATAACTCAAACTCTATCTAAATGAAAGATAACTCAAACTCTTTTAATTTAATACTAAATTAAATTCTTTATAGTGCGGATTTTTTTGTTGTTATCTATACTGTTGTTTGATTTGATTTGTATGCACCGTTATTGCATTTTCAAATTTTTGTCCCTTCAAGTGGTATCATAGTCATCTTTAATGCTGCATATGGATTAAATCAACTCTATGCTTGTCACGCCCTAGATTCGGAGACACGACCGGTCGTGAACAACGGGACTTGACTTAGTAGCCATGAAAGCCTAAAAATTAAAAACAAAATATTACAAAAAAGGAAAAGTGCTGGTATATGCTAAAATTTTTGTATAACTATTATTCTGGTCATACTAAATATCAGTGGAGTACAGATGTGAGACCCTAACCTGTTTTCTTTTTCAGCGTTTTCGGACGCGCGTTACGTGTTTTCGTTTGAACATGTTTTTATTGGTTTTGATGCATGATCGGGTTTAGATATGCATGCAGGGTAGGTTCCCGGGGCCGTGGGCTGTTGTGGCGCGAATTTAAAAAATTTTAGAAAAAGATATTTTGGAGGCCTATAAATATCAGGAGTTAGATATTTTCATAAAGATATTTTTCAAAATTTCTCCAACAAGCTTCTTGTTTTCTCTCTGCCTTCTCTCTAAGTTCTTGGGTGCCCGGAGCTCAATTTTCGACGATTAAACTATCGATCCTTGTTATTGGCGTCGTGGTCTACGCGTTCATCTGGACGGAATTTCATTCCGACGAAACTCGATTTTGTATGTGGATTAAGACGTCGAGTTTTGAACTCACCGAGGTAAGATTTTAGACTTGTATGTTTTATAAGGGTGCTATGTGTAATTGGGTGTATTTTCACCGGTCGAATATCTGTAGATCTGATTTTCTGTAAAGTTGGATTTTTGGGTTTAAAACCTGTTGTATGTCGATTTCGGTGGATGAAATCGTGTTTTGAGAGTTTCTTTCGAGGGTTTGGTGTTTGGCTTGGGCGTGTGGTTGTCCGAGGGTGTTAGATCGGGGTTTAAAGGCGTTGAATCAAGGTTTTCGACAGAACCGTGTGGTTCAGTCGACTGGATCATGTTTTTGGGGTTCGGTCGACTGAACCTCGAGGGTCAGCCGATTGAACCGTGGCTGTTTAGCGTTTGCGAGTTTCCAGTGTGTTGTTCAGTCATTTGAGGGCTTGGGTCAGTCGACTAAACTTCTAGGCAGTGTGATGGTGGTTCAGTGGTTGGGTTTTAGTTTCCGATTGGCATCCTATGGTATTCAATTTATTAATTTATGAGAATTAATTGATTTAAATACCTGTGGATTCCTTTTGGGTTTCGGTTGGTCGTGTGGTGGTTTGGGGGTCGTGTTGTGGCCTCGGGTGCTTCGTTTAGATGCCGTCCTTGGGTTGACGTGCATGGTTAGATGCGAGTTGTTGTGGCACGGTGTGTGCGTGTTTGTTATGTTCGGGACGTGTAGGTTCGTGGTTCTATTTTTAAACCACTTTTTTGAAAATCATGGACATCCACGCGTCCATCAACATGTAATAAACCAAAAGATATGCAAAACATGTTTTTTATCCGAACAAACATGGTTTAAACACAAAATCTAACTTTTATAGCATTTTTAAATGGTAGAAAAGCATATAATCGCACATATAATCCTTTAAAGACAAGATAGTCTAGGACCCTACCTCGTAGAGTAAAAAACTCGACGTCTCGAACTCTATGAAAAACAAACTTTATCAAAACAAGATTTCGTCCGGATGAGCACGAAGCCCCCGACACGGATACTAAGAATCGGCTATCCGATTGCCAAAAATTAAGCTCTGGGACCACCAAAAACTAGAGAAAAGGTGGAAAAAAAGAAGAAAACTTGATCTAGAAGATGTAAGGTTTTAAAATATCTAACATAAGGTTGATATTTATGGGCCTCGTCCAACACAGGAAGTCAGTCGACTGAATCTACCACTTTAGTCGACTGAAAAGCTACTGAAAAATCAAGAATTTTCCACCACCACAGGTCAGTCGACTGAATCCACAAAGTCAATCGACTGAACTCATTCTCGGACAGGTTTATCGACTGAGCTACCTGCCTCAATCGACTGAACGCCGGAGAAAAAGCAAACCAACCAAACATGCTATAATAAAGCTCGAACAAGCGAAAAAAACACATAGCATGTTGTTCTATAACGATAAAGCAATAACCAACACCCTGAAAAAATATTATGAAAATAAAGCAGAACTGGGTCTCACAACTCTCCTCTCCTTAAAGGAATTTTACCCTCCAAATTCGTTACAGGGTCACGAAGGAAATAAATCCAGACATCTAGCACAAACTCTCAACTCAAGCTGCTATGTCGCTTCCTCAACACTGTGATGAAGCTAGAGAACCTTAACATAAGCAATGGTCCTCCCTCTCAACACTTGTTCCTTCATGTCCATGATATTCACAGGTCGCTCCTCGTAAGAAACATCCTCATCCACTCTTAATTTAGCCCAACTAAACACATGTGACGGGTCAGGCTCATACTTCGTAAGCGTGGAAACATGAAACACGTCATGCATAAACGACAGTTGAGGAGGTGAAGCCAGACGGTATGTAACCTCCCTAATCCTTTCAAGGATCTCGAATGGCCCAATAAAACATGCTGATAGCTTCCCGCTACAGCCAAATCTCATCAAACCTTGGTGTGACGAGACTTTCAAAAACACGTGATTCCCCCCACCTCAAACTCCAAAGGTCTTCTCCTCTAATCATCATAACTCTTCTGATGACTCTAGGCCATCACTAAATGTTAGTAAATCACAGCGATATCCTTTCTGTCATCTCTCGTACCAAGTTAGTCCCCAAAACTGTGGTCTCTCCCACATTTGTCCAACACATCGGTGACCTACATCGCCTACAATACAAAGCCTCATAAGTGCCATCTTAATACTGGACTGATAACTGTTGTTATACGCAAACTCTGCCAACAGTAGGTGAGCTTTTCGAGAACCCCAAAAATCGAGCACAAATGCTCTTAACATGTCGTTCAAGATCGGCGTGGTCCGCTCAGATTGACCCTCCATCTACGGATGAAAAGAAGTGCTGAATGTTAAGCCTGTCCCTAAAGTCCCCTGAAGACTCTGCCAAAAGCGCCATGTAAAGCGTGTGTCTCGGTCAAAAATAATAGATATAGGTAATTCGTGTAACCGAACAACCTCATTGACCTATAGTCTACTCAGCTTGTGTACAGAATCCTTCACATGAATGGAAGAAAGTGTGCAGACTTCGTCAGCCTATTGACTATAACATAAAGAGCGTCATGCCCCTTAGGTGATCTAGGAAGTCTCATTACGAACTTCATCGTGATGTTCTCCCACTTCAACTCAGATACTGACAACAGTTAAAGCAACCTTGTTGGTCTCTGATGCTCTGCCTATTAGGATTAGTATACTAAAAATCATATTTTTAGTATTTAATTTTATTTTAATAAAATTAATTTTTTATTTTATGAGAATTTTTATGAGCAACGTATGTATATGATTTCTTTAATGTTACACATGGATGTCTAATATTCTGTATAGTATTTAATCTGATATGTAGAGTATGGCTTGCACACAAAAGGTCAAATTTTAGGTTCTTGCAGAACATAAGTTTTATGTTCACAATTTAGATGAAAATTGATATACTATCGGTATGATTGTAGTACAAAGTTTTAGTAGGTCTGTCTTGGTTACGGAAAACAAATAATAGCGTTGACTATTATTTCAACTCTTTGTGCTAGTACTCTTTGTGTGTATTACACAAGACATTTGGAGTAATTAATTTTATATTGACTATATAAATTAATTCTGTGAGACCCGGACCCGTCTCTTTTTGAGATATTTATATATGTTGATGTGATTGTTTCTGTATATGTATCTCTGTGTTGTATGGATTATGTTTCAAGTCATAGAACATCATATTTTGTAAAGGTGTTATACGTGTTATGCATGCGGGGTTCGGCTTGGTTGGTTTTCACGGTTTTTCTCCCGGTGTTGACCGCTCGAGCGGTGGTGAGCGCGCTCGAGCTGGCTGGTGGCAGAGTGTTGGTCCAAAAGGTGACCACTCGAGTGGTACTTAGGCGCTCGAGCGGTGGTGTGGCAGAGCTTATGTCGGCGACGGGTCCGCTCGGGCGGTGCTTGGGCGCTCGAGCGGTGGGTCCTGGGCACGAAAATTTATAAAGGCTACAAAATATCTTTTTTGGTCCAAAAATATCTTTTCAAAGCATATCTTCTCTCTCTCTTCTTTTCTCTACCTTCTCTCTAGCTTTTGAGGGGCCTAGGGCTTTACTTTTGGTGGTTCGATAGTAGATCCTTGCTGTCGGCGACGTGGCTTCGTATTCATCCGAACGAATTCTCGTTCTGACGCTGTTCAGTTTTGAGACATCGAGCTTTTAGCTCTCCGAGGTAAGATTCTAGACCTACTACTATTAAAAGGGTGTTATATGTAATTATATATGTTTTCACCAGGTAGACAATGTATGATTTGTGGTTTTTTCATGTTTAAACCTTGGTTTTGAGTAAAAGTGGGTTTTACGCCTTTTCTCGATTTTTATACGTGATCTGGATGTGTTGATATCCGTGGTTTTTAAAAGGAGGTTTGAAAACGAGGTGTTTTTTTGAAAAACATGCTTTTGGAGGTTTGAAACTAACCCTTGGGGTTGAGTTTCAGTTTTGTGAAACTATGTTGTTACATGGTTATAGATCTCCATATGGATGGAATGGATCACTTTTATACTTGCGATGTAAAACTGCTTTGTGGGGTTTTAAATGTTTTCCATAGATGTACCGGGACAATGGGTGTGTTGAGTTGGGTTTCCATTGCTTCTCGATGCAAGTTCGAAAACGTGCACAGAGTAGGTCCCTACGTGCCTTCGGGTTAGTCCCCGTAAACGAGATTTGTTGGGTACTTAGTACCCTCGGGCTCAGGTTCCGTAAACTAAGTGGTTGGGTGCTTAGTACCCTCGAGCTGTGGTCCCGTAAACTAAGTGGTTACATTGTCGTGACTCCGTATA
>JAULJZ010030540.1:0-15132 GCA_032270985.1 Heliamphora pulchella | reverse complement strand
ATTTGATTTTATTCTATTATATCTTTTTATTGTTTATCCCTATTCGCCTATAAATAGGCCATATCTTGTACAGTTTCTATAGATAGAGAATATAGAGTTATTTTCTCTTCTCAATTTCTTCATTCTTTAATAATCTTTTTTAACTCTTAATTAAATTTTATAAGTTTTAAGTTCCTGTCATCGTGCTTCGAAAAAGAAAATTTAATAAAAGAATAAAAAATTCAAAAAAAGATAAAAATAAGCAATGTTGTCATAATTTAGACCAAACAGTTTTTTTATTATTTAGTTTAAACAATTGTTTTAAAAAAATAATTTTTGGTGAATATTTAAAAAGTAAGTTATTTTTTTTTAAAAAATATAATTTTTGTTTCAAAACTAGCATCTGTCAAAGACGTTTTCTGTATTTTTGCAAAATGTAATACAAAAGACTGAAAAAACATCAACAAAAAAAAGACCGAAAAATGATTCTAAACGAAACTTGTTTTTTTTTTACTTTCAACAAATGAAAAATACATGCACTCTCTCTCTCTCTCTCCTCTCTCTCTCGCTCTCTCTCACTACAAAGTGAGTACAAATGCTAATACTTGGTCTTAACTTGTCAGTTACGATTTAAGTTCATGAGACTAGTCGTAAACTTAATTATTTTGTATTCAAGTCTCAAAAAAAGCGTCTTGATTAAATTAATAATTGTGATTTATAGATAATTGTAGGTATCCGAATATTTACTCTTCAAGGGTGGCTCCAAACGGCCTACCTTAAAATGGTTCCTTTGTCATAAAAAAAGACTTGGTCTTTATTATTATTATTATTATTATTTAATTATATTTTTTTGCTATTTTTTTTGAGTCAATTTACGTGCACCCCAATTAATTTTTGGAGAAACTAATCTCATCGTTCACTAGCAATGAACCCAATTAAAACCGATGCAAAACTTTACATATATGAACTAGCCGAGCAAGAGTTAGTAATACTTAGAAAATTTCAAATCTAAGACTTTAGAAAGAGTAAACTCTCAAACCTTTTGCCTTGAACATTGGGTTTAAAGGAAACAAGCTCCCAAGTCCCAAGTCCAAGTTTCTAAGAGGTTTTGAATCCGAGATCTTACCTTATGTTTTTTTATGGTCGAATTACTATGTGCATTCATTACTTGAGTTTAATTAAACCTGAATTTGTATAATTAAAAGTAAAAATTAAAATAATTAAAAATTTAAAGTTAAGAGAATTGTATATCTTAGTATAAAGTTATCGTAATTAAAACTAGAGTTGAAATAAGTAAATAAATAAAAAATGAGATAATTAAATTTAAAATTGAAATAACTAAAAATCAAAAGCTGATATAATTAAAGCCATACCAATTTTTAAGGCTTCTGGATTGAGTTAGAAACACGTCGTGTAGCACATGGTCATGATTCTTATAATTATGTTCCCAAAGGGTAATATAATGCAGGTTGACCTTCCAACTTATAACTGAACATGATCCTGAACCAAGATCTCAGTGAATTGTTCAGTTATTAAAGATGAATCTAGAAAAATATATATATATATATATATATATATATATAAACCAACTTGAATATTTTTATTTTAAAAAAAGATTCATTTTCAGATCCAGAAGCAGTTGATTTCTGGATGCATGGTAGTGTCAGAAGTTATTTGTTCTCCTGAGTTGACCCAATTCTTGATAGTGACTGTTCTGTTTTTACTAAGGAACGCTTTGTTTGCACTCATAAGCTAACTTCCCTGGCTTACTGCTTTTTTAGAGTTCGCATGGCAATTAATTTTAAACCGATTTTTTTTTTAATTTTAAGCTACTTTAAATTGATAAATTAAAAAATTTGTTTGATTGAAACATGTGTGGTTTTTAAGTCAAAAGGAAAAAAACTTTGCTTAAAATTATTATAATTTTTTGAAATTTATTTGTAGATAATTTTATATTTAATATGTATCTTGTTTGATAGATTTTGATGAGTAAATTTTAAAAATATAATTTTTATAAAAAATAGATGTGTATAATAAAAATTTTGATATTTTTAAACAACATAAAAAAATTATGTAAAAAGCAAAAAACACTAAAAACCTTTGAGTTAGAAAACGAGGCATCTTGGCTTTTTTGACTTTTAAGCAAAAAAACAAAAAGTCAACTTTAAACCTGCTTTAGGCCGATTGTCAAACAAATGTTAAATAAATAAATAAATAAATAGGAAACCTGAGCTAATGTGTCAAGTTCTAATATTTGAATTTTTTTTTTAAAAAAATTCTTTTTTAACTTAGGTTCTATTTAGTTTCTTTAAAAGGCTGACTTGACTTCTTAGCTGTTCAGAAAACAAATACATTTTTTATATTTCATAATTTTTTTGATACTTATTTGGTTATCTATGGCGAGCAACGACGAAGAAGGAGCATAGGTTTTAACTACATGAAAAAGTTTATTAAAGACAAAAAAAAAAAAAATTCTCACTTTGACTGAAAATTAGTTTTTTTTTTATATAGTTTTTTATTTTTTGGTCAAGATTTTTGTACCTTTTTAATTTCTTATAATGAGAAAAATTAATCTAACAGGTAAAAAAAAACGTTTGCCTAAATATTGAAAAATATTCACTAAATAAAAAAAATAAAAAATAAAACATTTCAACCCTAGCTTAAATTAGAGGTGAAAAAATATGCACTTTTTAAGCTGGTATATATAACCTTTAGGCTTTAAGCTTATTTGAGTTGGTTTGAGAAACTTTACACACCAAAATGTTATTTGACAGCTTGCTTAGGCCCTAATGGTAAACTGAAATTCTAAACTACATTTTTGGCTTCTTGACTATAAATGCATAAAAAGTAAAGTCTATCATTCGTCACGCCAAAAAAAAAAATGGTCAAAAATTTTCTCTTAGGCACTTTAATGAATATCAAATCACAATAAAAAAATTTAAATACTCTTCTTCCGTATTACAACTCATTTTTAATATATATTAGTGATTGGCGATATTATCATTGTGATACAAAATGCTACTACTGAAAAAACTTAGATACCAACCAACCAACCTTATTAGTTAAAAAGTTAAGTTATCAAAGGAGTAACCTTAAATTCATTTTAGCTTTTTAGACAAAAAAAAAAAAAACACACACACACACACACACACACACACACAAAAAGTTGAAAATGCCAAAAATCTTAACTTGCCAACCAGGACCGTAACCAAATAGATTCATTTTTTCACATCTTATCAAAAACTGCAGCAGACAAATTTACAGCATATTTCTGAGCCCTTTATCAATTGGTAACAACTCGGCCAAACACATTAGAATGTGTCAATTGATGATTAATAGAGTATTATTTCAAGGAGCTTCTAAATATGCACGCTGTTCATTATTCTTTGTGGAGTTTGATAAGTATTGTATATCGAATTATACAAATGCGGATTTTACTCTGTACGGTGAGTTGGCGAGGGGTTGTAGAGGAGCTGTGCTTCCTTGCTCGAAGGTAGGGATTCGGGGGTTACAACCCGAGGAGAAATTATATATATATAAAGAATTACAAGCCTTTTCCAAAGACTTGTAATTCTGATGTACATATTCATTATTCGTCATGATGAAACTCTGCAATAGTCATAGATGTAGCTTTGACTGAATAAACCATGTAAATGACACGAATTGTTCTTAATTGGCGCAACAGTAGAGTTGTTGTCATGTGACTTGGAGGTCACAGGTTCGAGACATGAAAACAACCTCTTGCAAATGTAAGGTAAGGTTATGTACTATTGATCCGTTGTGATTTGCTTTTTTTCTTAGACATTGCATATGCAGGAGCTTTGTGCACCGAGCTACTTTTTTATTAATCCTATGTAAGGTTTGTTCTAACCCTAGATAACACACATTTTTTTTTGCTAGGCACACATTCATTTGATGCATTAAGATATTTGTACACGATGTATAAATATTTATATGAGTGAGGGGAAGAGGTCCTCTCCATTTCCTAAATAATGGAGATTTTTTATTTATCTTTTATGATGTTTTGATAGATTATTTTAATGATATGAACCATTCAAATTATTGATTATAGCAAAAATATCCTACATATAAAAGTTAAAGTAATCAGACACCGATAAATACATGGTTGGAAGATATTTACCATAAAAAATGGATACCCAATACGATTTTGAAATAAACTTCACAGTTTTTTTTAAAAATTTATGTGATCCAATCATTTAGTTATCTATTATCGATCAATTTAGTTCTTTTCATGGATGGCGTTCTCTTAAATTTAGCAATATAAATTATTCAAATCATCAAATAAGTTTACCGTAGAAATTAAAAAAACAAAAATAAAGAAGCCTCTACTTCTTTGGAAAATAGAGAGGGTTTGAATCCGTAAGTGGGTATGCTGAGCAAAATAGTATATATGCATTTAAAAGTTACCATTATATATCAAGCAATAATTTTCAATGTTAAATGCAAAGACTTCAATTCTTCAAAAGTAAGTAATCAGAGCACTGATTGATTTGTTAATGAAAGAGTAACAGTGAAGGTTAAAAAAAAAAAAACCTGACCGTTGCATGAGAAGACATGTCCAGCTAGTTAACGTGCCTTGAAAGTTACTTCGAAGATTCAGGAAGGCTAGTGTTACTAAATTGTATCGATCGACCCACTTGCTACATATTTGCCTTCGGATACGTTCTGGTTCTGTTCTGCCTAGGAGTGCCCAAATGGCAATCCACCGGCACTTAGAGCGCCACGAGATTCTTTCTCCAAAATTCTCGGTATTATGATTTAGGTTTTTATTGGTAACTAGTTTAAAAGTTAGTTTTTTTTATTTTTCATATATTTAGTCAAAAAATTAAATTGGGTTTAAATTAAATTATTTGATAATTTAACTTTTAAGTTAACTTTTTTCAAATTAGTTGTTTAAGTAAAAATTTAGCTTTGTAATTTTTGTTCAAATTGAACAATTTTATCCTTCTATATATTTGATATTAACAATTATATATAATTAGTAGTGGTAGTAAATAAGTTATGAATGAGAAGTATTATTGACTATTTTAAAAGTGATAAGAATTTGAATAAAATATTTTGAGAGTTTATGTTTTGATTTGACTTTTTAACTTTTAAGGTTTATTATTTTTTTGCCAAACGAGTCAATTTTGGCTTTTTGACGTTTTTAGCCAAAGAGTCAAAAAACTAAATTTACCAATCAGAGCTTTAATACATTGGAGATTACTGAATATATGTCAAAATTTTTATATTTAGAGATTTTGATAAATTTAATAATTCTTTTTTTATTAAACCACAAGGATATAAGAAATTTTAAAACAAAGAATCTTTTAACCCACTTGAGTAAAGAGAGATACAACAATAAACTGATTTTTTTTATAACCTAATAATGAAAGAATAGCATATAGTTGTGATTTTGGATAAAAGGAATCTTCGAAAAGTCCCAATGATGGTTTTAAATTACGGTATCGAAAGACATCAATATTGATGATACGGCTATGTATCAATCGATATCGAGCAGCATCAACAGATATATTAACAAATATCGATATCGAAAACTTAAAATCTTAATACATATAAAGTGATACGATATATAACCGCCGTTACATAAAACCTTGGTCCCAGGAGTCAATGAAACCAAAGTGTTGTTGGTGTATAAGCTTTTTAAGTGAAAGAGAAAAAAAGTAAAAAAGAAAAAAAAAATGAAGATTTTAAAATACATGTAAACTTTAAAATGTAAGTAAAAAAAAAAGACTTTAAAATACATGTAGCCTTTGATGGGAGAATCATGTAAGCGTTGACACCCAGTATTACTCGACTACTCCATATTTTTCTTTTTTAATGACATTTTTTCCATACTTTGGTCTAGTGTTCAATATGAGTGCCAACTGGATTGTCATGATGGATAATTAAAGAGCTTATTTATTGAACGTAATGCTAGAGTTGATTTTTACTGTTGTGAGTGAGTATATGCTAGATTTTGTTTGAATTATTTTATGAGATTTTGACCCAACTTCATTGATAACCAAAGTTTGGACCTTTTTGTCGAATTTCTCGGACTTAAGGCATTAGACATGAACCCCTAATTTTTGGACTTCTCGAATTTGGGTCCTTAAACCCATGACCTGATCCGGTCATGAGTTTCAGAGTCTTATACTATTCGTCATTTTTTCTATTGATCTTTTGACTTTGACTTTTTTGATCGAGACCATTGTCCACTTGACACCTTTTCATTGGACATTAAATCTTACACCTCTAAACGTAGGTGTCGTACTGCCACGTCACAATTTTAGAGCGTGACAACTTGGTATCAGAGTACTAGATTTTAATACATTTGGATCGTTGAGACTCTCCATCCCGCTGCATGATTGGAGTTGGTCATATTATTGTGCTTACATGTTTGTGTGTAACATGTTGCGTGTTATGTGCTTATGTGGGCATGGAGTTGAATTCCGAAGATTTTATGTTGTAATCTAGTGACTAACATGGAAATCCGGTTAGAAATGCGCTTGATCAACGTTATTTCTAAAAGGAAGTCTATATAAGTTTCTAGAGCGGGTAATGTTCTTTGTGGATGCAACTCTGTATTTGTTATTCGTTCGTGCTCACATGTTAAGTGTTAGTTACTCTTGTGCTTAGTAGAAATTGTTCACATGTCCTGATGATTGCGCGTGAGTTTGTGTTAGTGTTGGTTAGTTACCTGTTGTATTCTTGTGTCATCGCGATTTTGTCTTGATGTGATTGAGACGTGGACATTGGTTTGATCATTTGTTGAGAATCTTCATTTGGTATGATGTCTCTTTGATGTGGGTTGAATCACTAGTTAACTTGCGGTTGCGTTTGATTGGGATCCTAGAACCTTACTAAGATCAATTGTTAGGATTTAGTTTACGTGATCGTAGAGGTACTACTAATGTTAAAGATATTGCATGTTATACCTTTGGAATAATTAAGGATCATGTACGTCTTGAACTGAGTTATGTCTTGAGCTGTGTATTTGAGAATAAGGTATGGACGAAAACATAACGGATGGGAGCGTGGGGTCATTTATTTGAACATGTTAATGTTTGGATCCATTCAGTATTGGGGTTATCTATTGTGGGGTGCTATTGGTTGTACTTGTTGGTAACCCATGGTGGTGCCTTAATACTTTTGATATTTTGTTCGATAATTCTAATGTTAATTTTTTATTGTGTTTTTAAGTTATACCCTTCACTTGAGTTTGGTATTTGTGATACGATGGAATGGATCAAAGAGGTGCCTAGTGAGTTATCCGATGGAGTTTTTTTGTGGTACGTTGCGTTAATCTTAATTATGGTTTAAGAGCGTGACAGTTATAGGCTCTTCGAGAGTTTTCTCGAGAGATAGTCAATCGATGTTTTAGCATTGTGTAATCGCACGAGAAGAGTGTCCCGGGTAAGAACATAGGTGTGTACTTGTTCGGAACCGAACTGTGGGTTGTGTTGAGTCCTTTTTTGTATAGCAGTGCGGTCACCTCTAGTATTTTTCCTTGTAGTTGCTAAGTGCTTTGAGCATGACGGTTCCAAGATAGTTATTGTTGGTGTAGTTGGCACGGTTGTATTAGTATGGCATACCGATAAGTATGGTGTCCTTTGATAGGATAGAGATTACGTTTGTCACGAACTACAGTGTAGATGTTGCTGAGTTATCTTTCATGATAGGATAGAGATTACGCTTGTCATGAACTACAGTGTAGATGTTGCTGAGTTATTTTTCATGTGGTGGAATTGCCAAGTTAGCTATCATTATTTGCAACGATCGAGTACTTTGAGCATGTAGAGTTCAAGATGGACTCTGATGGTGCAGCTGGCATAAGTACATCAGAGTTGTATCTCAGTACAGTGGGTGCCTTTAGTGGAGAATCATAGAGTTAGTTAGTTGATGACCACATTTTGATGGTTTGAGTTACTTTGGGTTGACTAATGATGATCATTAATCCAAATTCTACTTTGTCGTCTTTACGCTTGAACAATAGAGATATTAATAATGTTTACCTAGCTACGAGAGTAATGGGTACCTTTGAGATAACAAGCCCTATTTGATTGAGTGTGTTATGTTCCTTTCCTTGGTTTTGCCCAAGCAATGAGCTTGAGGCCATGGAGTAACCAATGTTTGCCTATAATTGACCCTATTGGACTAGCATAATCTTGTGAAAGTTCAATCTTGACTTATTATGAGTGCTTAGTGTTGTACCTATGTGTCTATATTATGGTGAAACCTAGAGCCCTATGGTAATAATTGTTTTTGGCATAGTAAACTCGATTATATTAAGTGTATTCAAGCAGGGCTTAAGTTTGAGAGCTAAGCATCGTGAGTCGTGCACTTGTCTTGGTTTGGTATGTAATGTTTTGTGCAGTAGAGTTCGATGATATTCAAAAGATGGATGGGTAGCACTTGCTGAGCCGAGTGTTTAATAATTACCCTAGAATGCATGTGTATTGAGTGAGAGCCTATTCTTGGTTTATCCATTTCTTTGGATAAGGCTACCTTGTACAGGGTTACTTTGTCCCAGGTTAGTTCATCCATTTGGGCATAAACGCTGAGATCCCTTTGGTTAATCCTTGGTTTTTTCATTCCGTGGAACTTAATCTCTAAAAATCTTGTACCCTTATCGTGGTCTTTTGATAGTGCCTTTTAAATCTATGCCAACGTGGCCATGTGAGTTTAGGATTCTTTCTTCTTGGTTACTTGACAAGGGCTCATTTGCTTTAATTTATTGATGCAAGTACTTGGATTGTGTACATTAGAGATATCAATATGTAAGCTAATTATGTAAGTCTTTTTTCATAAAAAAAAAAAAAAAAGGTTCGTGTTGACGTGTGGAGCCTATGCATGCAATGATAAGTCGATGGGCGTTCGGCCATTTTGTAGCCCATATCCTAATTAGTTGAGTTTGCAATACCTTTAGCACTTGTCGAGGTGAGGTTTTTGCATTAGTTTCTTTGATTGTATTGTTCGTGTTACGAATCCTTAGTAGTTTTTCATGGGTTTCAGGTAGTGCTTGTTTTGGTGTTGGAACCGTTTGGTCACATTGGGATTGATGTTTGGGTTACTTGTTTTTTTGGAGGAGATGTAAGTTAAGTTGCATGCGATTTTGTGGTTCTTGTGAGAGTATTGTTTAGACGTGAGTTACAAGGAGTTTGGGTTTGAAGATCTCTACTTTATGTGGCTTGTTAGACTCAATCTGCTTGCCATAGTTGGAGTGTGAAATTCTCGTCTGTTTGAAGATGGAATTCTTTTGTAAAGATGTTTGAAGTCAATTCTCAAAGAAGTTTGGGTGATGTTTGTTATTGGATTAGTATCGGTGAGATCAAGTGATAGTTTTGGTTATGCGGTTGTCGTGAATGCCTTGAAGGATTATGTGATTATGTGTGTGTGCCTGAAGGGCAAGGTGGTTGTGTGCAGATCGAGTTGGTTGGTTTTTCTGTTCGATCTTGGGTGGCTTTGACCAAGGGTTATTAGCCCTTTTCATAAAGTCATTGTGTTTCAGCTTGGGTTCTCAGTTACTTTACTGAATTTCTTCGTTGAGTGGTTGGTTGGTGGTTATCCTGGGTGGATGATCGGGTGGTGGTGTCAATAAGTATCTGTCTCTTTTTGTTTACTCAGAGTATGGTGCTCGAGCTCATGTTGTTTGTTTGTTTAATTGAGTGGCCTTTTTGCACTCAAGTGGTACTGAAACTTTCGTTGCTATGAGTTCTTTGATCTTATTCTTGTGCTGAGGCAGTGTTTCTGTTATAATGGTTGATTCTTTGCGTGATTCTTGTTTCACCTAGAAAGTGTGTTTTCTATTCTAACTTTTTGTGTGTTACTTGTGTGGTTACTGCACCTTTTGTTTTAGATCTCAGTTGTTGCGGGATGTGTCTTCCATTGATACTCTTTTTACTCGGGTCCTTGGCCTTGTAAGTTGTAAGACTATATCTGTTGTTGAATAACCAGATTCAGTAAGATTAGAATTCTTAATAGGGACCCTTGTTTTTGCTTAGAAGGCGTGTGTGAGTTCGAGATTGTGCCATATAATTATGTGGTTCAAGAGAGTTTTTCTTTTTTCTTAAACTATGTTGTTTATTATTGTTTAGCTTAGGAATACAATGTTGTTATTACTACGGTGTTGGTGACGGTTTATGTACTAGTTTTGGTTTGGTGCACTAGATGCATGATTTGTAATGTTATGCATCAAATTGTGTGGTCATCAGTTGAATGTAAGGACTTGAATGAGATTTTCTTATACGTAAAGCTCAATGCGTGTGATTCCTAGTGAGTTTTGTCAAGAGTAAAAATATGTGTTTTTAACTGATAGCAACAGTCCTTGTACTTTTTGAGCAGGTGATTAGCTAGTTTCGTGGTATTTCGGTTGTGGTTTGGCGTTGTGTCATGTGTTTGATCATTAGAGGTGTAGAGCACGCTCAGTGTGGGTTATGTTTTGGTAGTCCAATTGTGTGAGTTAGAGCTTGTACCAGTGGCATTTGAATGATCTCAATGTTGGTCAAATGTTTCTCATAAGAGCAGTTGGCATAAATGTTGAATATTGAGAAAGTGCACACAGCGTAGTGTAGGAAATTCCTGGTTGTGGTGATGTGGTAGCATCACGGTGATCGTTGGCAATGAATGGATAGACTGTTGATTCAAGAACTTGGCTTAAATTTCGGGAACGAAATTTCCTACAAGAAAAAATTGTAAGAATCTAAAAAAAAACAAAATAAATTTTTTTGGAGTGAGACCCACCCCACCCCTCAAAAGTCAAACCCTCTTATTTTTTCCCCCTTTCCCAGATAGATCTCTCTCTCTCTCTCTCTCTCTCTCTCTCTCTCATCTCTCCTATTTTAGGATATTTAAATCTAAATATCTCACAAAATCATAGAAGAAAAACTTGTTCTATACATCAAGGGCTACGTCTTCAACTGAACATATTTTTGTTTGAGTAAGTTTGGGTTTTTGGATGTGCTAAAATCCTTGACTTTTTACTTCTTTGAGGTACGGTTCTACACTATCTTAGAAGATTTTTGATTTACATGTGATTAATGTTTTTCTTTCTTTAGTAAAATATCAAGAAATTCATATTGAAACATAAACTCTAATTTTTTAAAGTAAAAATGCATGATTAGGGTTTTGATAAATATAATTAATATGTTAATCGTGCTGTACTCATGATTGAGAAACTTAAATTTAAGATTAAAAAGTTAGAAATTCTATGGAAAGTATTTGAGATGATATTTTGTACTCATGAAATTATACACATGTTGTGTTTGATAAAATGTCCCCGTTTGTACCTATTTGAAAAACATGAAATGAGATTGGTTTTGGCCCAAATATAGGATCATGGTTAAAGGAAACTATGCTCCATGAGAATTGAAAGAAAATGGACTATGTTAGTGTACTGTGTTGATTTGATGTGAATAAGATGAACTTAACTAGCTACTTGATGAAAGACAAAAAATTTGTGTATGATTGGGTACTCTACCAGTCTAGTTAATCCCTAAAAAGATGACCGATTTATATTTGCAACTTACAAATTTCATAGTTGCCGGTTGATACTTTGTGGTATTCGTTTCGTACATAACTAAACTCGTTTGGTGTGAAGTGGAATATTGAAATAAAAAGCAAGTTCAATATGGTGAATTTTTTAAACTAATTGAAGAAGTTTGATTGTATAAAAACAACTTATATTATCATAGAGACTTGCTTAATTTTTGGAAAACTTGAATTGAGATTGTGGAACATAATTATTTATGTATCATCTGTTAATCACAAGTCATTCATTTATTCTCGGTTAGTATTGTTTTTATTAGGTTTCGGTTTATGTTGTTTAAAAATATTTCAGGTGCCAATGAAAACGCCTTGACGTAGGAGTAGCCTAAGACTTATTTTTGAACAATGACTAATACTTTGTATTTGTGATTTTAGCCGTTGACATGTTAAGCCATGAGGCCAAATATTTATATTTTGAAAATCTTCGATGTATTGTGCTTATTGAGTAGAGGTTTTAGCACTTATTTTGTGGCTAATTAATTGTTTTTTTTAACTTTTGGACCTTTACCTTTTTTGAGAAAATACTTTGGTGGGTGTTAAAATTTTTAAACACTAAGAAAAACAATATTAGCTTTCGACGGATTGATAATCCGATCGAGCGGTTCTTCAAACGGTCTATTAATGGCATCGATATCTTGGGGAATCTGTAACTTATTTCAGACAGATCGATGGAACAATCGAGCGGTCTTTTTCTTTTGCTAGCGAGACCCTTTTTCAAACGAACATAACTTCTCATTAGAACTTCGAATGTGGTCATTCTTATGCTCAAACTGAAGCACCAAAAGTCTTCTTTCTAATAGTTCTAGTCACCAAATTCTAAATGTAGAGAAACTTATTACCGGAAGAGTGAGTATATGTCCGATTTTGTTTGAATTATTTCATGCAATTTTGATCCAACTTCATTGGAACCAAACTTTGGATCTTTTTATTGAATTTCTCAAACTTTAGGCATTATACATGAACCCCAATTCTTGAACTTCTCGGATGCAGGTCCTTGAAACACATGACCTGAGCTGGTCATGATTTTTGGAGTCTTATACTATTCATCCGTCCGTTCTTCTCTTGATCCTTTGACTTTGACTTTTTAACCAAAGCCATTGTCCACTTGGCACTCTTTTATTGGACATTAAACCTTACACCTTTGAGGTAGGTGTCGTACTACCACGTCACAAATTTTGGAGCGCGACATATAGCTCGTAAAGTGTTTAAAAAAAATTATAATTTATTTTTAAAATTAATAACAGACAACTAAAAATTACTGACGGTATCTTTGCCAAACACCCCAAATGTTAATCCCGGAGTCCTTGTAGCTTATTAGGTGGTCAAGGCTTAACTTTCCCTCTTTGCATAAGCAAATTGTTATCAGAATAGCAATTCGAGGATTTTCTGGGTCGACATTCAAATGAAAGTCGGGTCTATCAGGTAATGAAGTGCAGCAGTCGATCAAGAAGGCAGATAGCTTGAGTGGCAGATCTTTTTTGTTTCAAGGAGTTAAGAGTAAAGGTAGCTTACTTCTTGTTTGAGTTGAATATGGACATCAAGTAGTATTTTAGATGGAAGTACAAACAAGTAAATTAGCTGAGCAAGCCGCATTCCAATCTACTTAGTACCGTATTCGTTATTTTTAGAGTATCATATAAGTAATGTCACGTATAACTCTCAATAAATAAATAATCATGTTCATACTAAAAAAATTATCGCCACAAAATTGAATAAGAGTGCCATGTTAGGAATACATTGCTCGTGTGACTAAAATATTAGTTTAGAAATGCTTTGTTGGTAATCAATGTTGGAGATTGCATTTAAATCCAGGTGCATTATTGCTATATTTGGATAATGAATTTATGAAGATAAAAACAAAATAAAATACGAAAAGAGAAAATGAAGAAAATATGAAAAACGAAAATGAAGTGAAAGGTGATTTTTTCTTGTTTGGTTGCATAACGAAAATGAGAATAAAATGCCAAGTATTGTTCCAAGGAAAATAAATATTGGCCCTGTTTGGGATAATTGCTTTTTTGATTTTGTTTATTTTCATTTTTAGTAAACTTTTATCATCGTTTAGTCAATCTATTTTACTATTCGACTTCTCTCATCAAAACAAGTTGCAAAATTAAATTTTTTTGATCAAAATATAAAAAGAGTTCAAAAAGACAAAAATAATTCAAAATAAGTCAATAAGACAAATTTTACGTTATTTATTTTCGTTTTTAGTGGACTTTTTTCATCTTTTAATCAAAGAATTTTAGTATTTGGATTCATTTCATCGAGACGATTCTAAAAAGTTAAAAAAAAATTAATCAAAAGACGAAAAAAGTTATAAAAAAAAAAAAAAAAAGCAAAATTAACAAAATTTCGCCCAAACAAGTGTTTTTGGTTACACGCAGGTAACCATAAAATTGCCCTTCTCCAAGAGATGTCAGAGAAAGAGAAGCAAAAAGTGTTACACGGTAATCTCGAATGACTTTTTGAAACAGCAATAAATGCGGGAAATTGGCAAGAAAAGTAGAGCAAATTGGGCCGCCTACTTGCTCTACTTCTAAAAATTAAAAATCGTGCAACAAGCATCACTTTGAATCGATAAACAGTGAAGTCAAAAGACTAAACAGGGGAGTAAATTGAATTTCTTCCAGCAGATATATAAAAATTGCAGGTAGTGCACCAATAGAAAGCACCACCCGAGGCTGTCATTGGGCCACCCGGGGCGGCCGTTGGGCCGCCAGAGGCAGAGTACAAAACAGGTGTTAATGGGAGTTAAAACTGCCAGTCTAAAGACATCCTTTACAACGGTAACTAGAGGAATTTCAGGGATGTAATTAAGGGCATGGCTAAGCCAAAAATATGTGGATTTACCTTAGTATCAGAAGCTTTAGTCGTCCGGTGCCAGGCCTGCCATACAAGGTTTGGGGCAGCATCACATCCAAGGGCGGAGCTAAGAGTCCATCGTTGGGGGCTAAAATTTCGTGAAAGGCAATAGGATATATCTGGCAAGTTGGACAAAAGATTTGTCAGCGTGTTTAAAGAGTTTAAATAATTATTAACATTAAATTAATTAGAAAAAATAAATTAAGTAAATTTAATATCAAATATATTGAAGAAAGAGAATACAGACTCAACTAATAGCAATGTCGATGAAAATAAAGTGATATTATGGGTATGATCAATGTACAACAAAATAATAGCAAAATAGTGTACTTTCACAAATTTTGGCCAAACGAAATAAAATAAAATACTTGAATAACAATTAATTATTATTGAAGAACCGTTTATACATAAAATAATATATTTTGTTGTATCAGGGAATATAAAACAATAAATTTTAAAAAATTTGGTGGGCCCACCACCCCTTCCCTCCGCCCTTATTCATATCATCCTGAACTTAGAGCCAGAAGTAAGTTGGTTGAGGTCTTAAATTCCACCACATGTGCTTCATATCATTATGAGTTAACAAGGTTCTAATTACATTTAAATTTTTAGGCTTACCTTGATACTATATAAATAATTACTTTACACGCGGAAAACATAAATCTAGCAAACAAAAGAGAAAAAAAAGGGGGAAGGGGGGGGGGGGGGGGGGTGCACATAACGAGCGAAAATGAGCATTGG
>JAULJZ010030529.1:0-15132 GCA_032270985.1 Heliamphora pulchella | reverse complement strand
AAGAAAGAAGAAGCAGAACCGTTGGAACCCAGGCGAGAAAGAAGTTCTGAAAATGTGATGAATTTAAAAATTCGGTAAGTGATTTTCTTTTATCTATTATTATAAAATAAATATAAATAAAATCTTATAGATATTTATCTATATACTATTGTAAGAAGTTTTTTTATAAAGTTGTTTTTTTAGATTAAATGAGTTGGGAAATAAAAATAAATAAATAAAAGAAGAAAAATAAATGAAAATTTTATTTTTCAGTTTATATTTTTGTTGAACATTTAAATTTTATTTTTGCTCAAACAAGACAATTTTTGATTTGAAAAACCATTACCCCATATATTTTTGTTTGGGTAAAACATGATATGTGTTAGTTTTAGCTAATTTTTATGTGGAAATAACTAATTTTGAAATTATGTTTAGATAAATATATTGTATTATTTTGTTTGTTGATCATGGATAAATAATTTTACGATTGTTAAATGAGTATAAGTTGTATAAATAAATTAAGTATTATTCTATTTAATTTATGCATCATGCATTTTTAATTGCATTTAAGCATTAAGCTTAATTTATACATGAGGAATGCATTATAATTTTATTTTTATTACATTAGGCTTAATTTTATTTTAGGATTGGAAAAGGTATTCCAATAGTTAATACTGGACCACAAGGTTGAGAATTATCGTTGGTGAAATTTTTGACTTGTTTTTAAAAGTGAGTGTGCTATTTCATAGAAATAGAAATTAAAATAGTATTTTCGTACTATATTGAGCAAATGTTTGAATATAACTGTTATTTTAGTTAAAGTATATGTTTTGCTGAAATATTATTTCGAAATGAATCAAGATAATTGAAGGTGATTGAGAAAAATAATTTTTGGTGGTTCAAGAACGTGCCATTGTTACTTGGATGCCTAGGAGGTTACCTAGTGCGTGGATGCTTGTTTGTACATCATTTTCTTCTTACGTACACAAAGAGAGCATATAAATTGTCTGTTTGAATATACACAAACATGGTATATAAATTATTTGTTGATGTACACAACATGGTAGATAAATATGTGATCCTATCGTGGGATCAGAACGGTACTGTTAATAACTCCTGATTGTGAGGTTAAACAATCCTTTGACATACTTGATGGCTTCAGTTTTACTTGTTATGAAATATGATATTTAGAAATATTATTCTTTTTAAATGAAGGAGGTTACAAGTAGTGAAATTTTGTAAATTGACCTTTCTCTATTATGAGAGTAGGAAAATTCATACTGAATTAAAACTGTTCTTGCCCCATAATTATTTCCCAATTGTTTTACTTATTTCTGTTTTTATGGATAGTAATACTTACAAAAAATATTTAGGTTGCTGGAGTAGAGGTCTAGTCCACTACGAGATGTCTTAGATGACTATATAACTAATGGTTTGAGTAGTGGAATTGTACATATTTTTTTATTTTATTTTTGTAAATTCTGTAAATATGTACATATTACTTTAGAACATGCCTTGACTTGTGGAGCTATCTAACTCAATAAAATAATATTTTGTGTTTTGCAAAGTTAACTCTGGAAACCCTTTTGTTAGTTATAGGCAACCCAAAAGAAGGGGTGAATTGGGTCTTTAAAAATAAATAATAATAAAAAAACTTTTTAATAAAACAAGCAAATATATCAATTTAATCAAAGATTAAAGTAATGCAAATATTAAAGTGGTTAGGGATAGAGAGATTGAATCGGACACCAAAAATTTATAATAGTTCAGTTTCTTCTAAGTCTACGTTCACTTCTCAAGTTCTCCCTTGAGTATTTCCACTATCTAGAATGCTTTACGGGTGCATTCTAAGTCTTTACAATTTCAAGACCTTGCTTAAGTAAACCGAATATTTACAGGCACATTCACAAGCTTAAAACAGTTTCAAGAAGATCTTACGAAAACAAGTTCCTATTTCTTCTAATCTCTATTGAACTCTTTTTTGATGAGATTTACTCACTCACTCAAAGGATAAAGAGTGACTCATCTTTGAATACAATAAATGAAGAGTATTAATGAGAAACACTTACTCTCTTTACAGAAAAGATTTACAATAAATGAGAAAGTAAAGATAGATGAGAAACAAGAGCTGGAGATTCAGCAATAAATGAGGGCTTGAAAATTCTGAGTTTGATTCAAGTAATAGAACAGTAAAAGTATGCCTTCAGTTGGAGTCAATGCTGAGAAGTTATTCCTTATATAAGCTCTTGTGCATTTATGACCGTTGGAGGTAGGTGGGAGCAATAAATGCCAAAAATCCAACCGTTGAGGTTTGCTACGAATTTGAGTCTCCATCGTTGGTGTTGACACAAAGACTTTTGGTGTCGACACAAATTGTCTAGGTAGAATCTCTTAAGTGGTTGGGTCAACACAAATTTGCTGAGGGATCAACACAATTTCTGCACTCTACCTTATCAACATCATGGTGTCGACACATTTAAATCTAGTGTCGACTCGTTTGAAACTTCAACATCCGGAGGAGGCACTTTGTGTCTACTCATGTCTTCTTTGTTGTTGACACTAAATTCTGTAGGAAGTCTCGGTATATTTGTGTCGACACTTGAGGTCTCTGGTGTCGACACCATAAATTCTTCAGGCAGCCTCTGGATATTTGTGTCGACTCATATTCAATTGGTGTCGACACATCAAATGCTGCAGGTGGCCTCGGTTCTTTTGTGCTGACACAATTTCCATTTGTGTCGACCCAAAATTCTAGATACCAAAATGAGAGACACTTTTGTGTCAACACAAAACTTATTTGTGTCGACTGATTTTGAGTCCTGAGAGCTACGACTTTTTTGTGTTGACACAAAACTTGTTTGTGTCGACACTAACTTTGATACCTGAAAGATAACTTCATAAAACTGTTAGGGTATCAAACCATTTGTTCAAAGGAGTTGATACACTTGATGTGATTCAAGTATACTTTACCTTAAAAGTGTTTGACTTATTTTTCAATTGAGTTTAACACAAAATATTCTCATGCAAGAATACTTAAGTATTTTAATCCTTTTGAGAGATAAGTCATTTTTTTTACCAATGTGTCAAATTATTTGTTCAAAATGTGTTAACACTTTTATTTTGGAAATATAAAGATATTATCCTTTTAAAGTCATTTATTCTTAGAGAATGAATTATGAAAATCATCAAAATCAAAATAAAAAGTCCTTGGGCTAACAATCTCCCATTTTTTTATGATTACAACCATATTAGCATTTTTTTAAAAATATTTATTAACAAGGGTTCTCCCATTATCAATATACCTTAAGCAAGATATGCATTCATGAAGTTTGACATACATTCAATATGATAGCACACATTTTTAATATGATTTGCAACAAAAGATCAAAAAATATTTTGAGTTTATTAAAAAAATGTAATGTGATTTATCCAAAACTCATATCTAAATATTCATAACAAAAAGTATTCAACAATCATTCATAGACATATGAACAAATCACACACACACACACACACACACCTATATATATATATAACTATAACATAGGCATTCATTCATCCATAACCATAAAAGAAAAAAAAATGTATGTAAAGCATGCATCCAAACCATACATTGTAAAAGTTTGTAAATGTTTTCAACCATCCATCCAAAACAATTTAATCAACCCATGTAACGAAAGAAAAAATTGTATGTGTTACATCTTCTTCTTCATAAAAAACTTAAAAAGATAATGTTGTTTTCTTCTTCACTTCTGTGCTCCCCTTCACTTTCTCCACTTTTGTAATCTTCAAAAAAAATTATTGATCATCTATGAATCTTTTGAATTTTTTTTTTGCCTTGGCTTTTTCTTTACTAGCAGATGCCCGTTCTTTTGATGCTTGCGCTTGCTCATCCTTAGCTTCAGCTGCGGCCATGGGTTCATAGCGAGCTGCCAAAGCAAGGTTTGCTTTCAGTTTGAGTCGCGATGTCATGCCCCAACATCAGGGTCACGCGAAATTCCACCCAAAATATAGTTTGAGAAAATAAGATTTGCAATTGGAAAGCCCTCAACTGTAAAAATATACATTATCTGGATAAAAATTCCCAGAGTTCAACTCTCATAGACTGAAAACATACATCTCATATATGAATAAGCATATCGCCTAAGGGCGTACAAAATCAGCCATCACAGGCGTTACATGTAAAGGTACATGTACAAAAACAAGGAAAACTACAGCAAGTCTTCATCACCTCTACAACTAGGTCAACTCCTCATGCTCACCTGAAAAGGTTTTACAGCAAAATTCCACACCGTGAGCCGAAGCCCAATAGAACATAGACAATAAAACTGTAAAGCAGGCTATGCAATTACACACACACGGGCTCAACCACAGGAGCCAAAAAGGTTTTCCTTCCAAAATCACAAGTTTGAATCAGACTACCACGAGTCTCAAATGGATTTATCTCATAAAAACCCATGTTTTCCATCCTTCAAACTATGCATATCATCCTAACAGATATCATACCACAGTTAAGGAAAAACTATAAATAAACAGTAAGCTCCACTCGGGCCACACAACCGAGGAGAAAACATGTAAATGAAATTTTATGTACCGACTCTGTCGTACTGACAAAGGTAACAACTATAGACTCCTGCCCATTACCCTAGTCATGAACCACTGAAGGCCGACTAGGTAATGACAAGTTCTATACAGAGTTACAATAACAACGCCATTCACAGGGGCAACCGACTTCTTTACGGATTTTCACGACTGATAGGAAAGCACCCAAACGACGCATCTACTTCTTTACGGATTGCCACGACTGATGGACGAAGCATAACCAAACCACGTTTACGGGGATTAACTCGAGGGACCGTAGCGAACACACTCTGCACACGTTTTTGGACTTCCACCAAGGAGCAATAGAAGCCCAACTCAAACCACATGCTGTCACGGTACATCTATGAAAATATTTAAAAACCCACCGTAGCTCAACTACGAAAACCCACAAAACAGTTTATACACCACATGTATAAAAGAGATCCAATCCATCAAAATGGAGATCCAAAACCATTTCCAACAAAAATTTTAAGAGTTGAGACTCAACCACGCGGGTTAGGTCTAAACCTCTAAAAAGACGTTTTTCACCATTTTCACAAAACACCTCGTTTTCAAACCTTCTTTTGAAAACTACGGATACCACGAACCCGAAACATATATACAACCAAGAAAAGGCGTAAAAATCCACTTTTACCCAAAACCAAGGTTTACACATAAAAATCACATTTGATGTACTTTTTACCTGGTGAAAACACGCATAATCACATTAATCACCCTTATACAGTAGTAGGGTTTAGAATCTTACCTCGGAGAGTCAAGAACTCGATGTCTCAAAATTGGACGGCGTAAGAACGAGAATCCGACCAGATGGATGCGAAACCCTCGACCCCGATAATAAGGATCCATAAAGGATCGAACGCAAAACCAAGCCCCAGGCCCTTAAAGCTAGAGAAAAGGCAGAGAAAAGGGGTTTCTTAACTATTAAGAAAGGTTTTTGTCTCAAAATCTCTGCCACTGCCATATTTATAGAAAACCAAAATTTGCACTGTTTAGTCGACCGAACCATCAAGTTCAGTCAACTGAACCACACCTTCAGTTGACTGAACTCAAGACCTGAAGCGTACTGGAATCTGTTGTGGTTTCCCAGCCCAAAAGGCAACCCAACCAACCTAAACAAGGTTCGAAAATGCGTAAAACACATTTACACATGCTGTTCTACAACTTTAAAGCATAAACCATACATCGATGCTATTCATATACTGAAAAAAACACATCAAATATATAAACAACCTAAAAGATAAGGGTCAGGGTCTCACAACTCTCCCCCCTTCAAGAAATTTTACCCCCGAAATTCGCAACAAGGTCACGAGGTGAACAGGTCTGGGTATCTAGCACGCATTCTAGACTCGAGCTCCCATGTCGCGCTCAACTCCGTGATGAAGCCATAAGACCTTAACATAAGCCATTCTTCTGCCCCGCAACACCTGCTCCTTTGTATCAAGAATCCTCACTAGATGCTCCTCATAGGTGGCATCCTCATCAACTCGTAGCTCAGTTTAATCTAACACATGTGAAGAATCAGGCTCATACCTCCGAAGCATAGAAACGTGGAACACGTTATGCACAGATGCTAACAGAGGTCGCAAAGCTAAACGGTACGCGACCTCACCAATCCTGTCGAGGATCTCAAATGGTCCAATGAAGTGTGCTGATAGCTTTCCGCTACGACCAAATCTCATCAAACCACTACGTGGCGAGACCTTCAGAAACACATGATCTCCCACTGCAAACTCCAAAGGTCTCCTCCTCTGATCTGCATAATTCTTCTGACGGCTTTGCGCTATAGCAAGGTGCTGGCGAATCACCGTAACATTTTTCGTTGTCTCCCATTCCATGTCGGGTCCCAATACTGTGGTCTCTCCCACATCTGTCCAACACACGGGTGACCTGCACGGTCTACCCCACAAAGCCTTATACGGTGCCATCCCAATACTGGACTAATAACTATTGTTGTATGCGAACTCTGCCAAAAGTAGATGATCCTCCCACGAACCTCTGAAATCAAAAACACAAGCCCTCAATATATCCTTTAGAATCTGTATAGTCCTCTTTGACTGGCCATCCGTTTGGGGGTGAAAAGCAGTACTGAACATCAAGTTCATCCCTAAGGCCTCCTATAGACTCTGCCAAAAGCGTGGGTCTCTTTCAGAAACAATAGACACTGGCACTCCATGCAACCGGACTATCTCTCTGACATACAAGCGACTCAGTCTATCTACGGAATCCCTCACTCGGATGGGGAGAAAGTGTGCATATTTCGTTAACCTATCAACCACAACCCATACGGCATCGTGTTGCCTAGGTGACTGATAAAGTCCAGACACAAAGTTCATCGTGACATGCTCTCACTTCCACTCTGATATAGGCAACGACTGTAGCAATCTTGCCGGTCTCTGATGTTCTGCCTTTACCTTATGACAGGTAAGGCACCGGGAAACAAACTGAATCA
Source organism: Heliamphora pulchella (assembly GCA_032270985.1). Lineage (NCBI taxonomy): Eukaryota > Viridiplantae > Streptophyta > Magnoliopsida > Ericales > Sarraceniaceae > Heliamphora > Heliamphora pulchella. Next base: position 8,102 of record JAULJZ010030529.1, on the reverse strand, counting down.
CATCTCTCTTCATTCCTATCCAACAGAACTGACGACGTAAGTCGTGATACATCTTCGTGCCCCCAGGATGCACAGCAAGACGAGAATTGATGACACTCAAGTAGAAGATCAGCTCGGCATGACTCTAGCACAAGCAACCTCCCAGCCAACCTCAGACTTTGATCAGAACTTATAATCCATCCCACGGTATCGTCTCCGCTAGCAACACGATCCCGTATCATCTGAGCCTCCTGATCTGTCTGTTGAACCTCTAGCACACGTGCTATCAAAGCAGGTCGTGAAACTACAGAGAACAACTCCATGAGGCAAAGATAAAACTCCCTGAGGCAAAGATAAAACTCCCCAATCTCTCCAAGCATATCCCACTCACCTATAGCCACAGAAGCTAATGACCTATGAGAACTCCAACTGAGAGCGTCTGCCACAACATTGGCCTTCCCTAGATGATACTATAAGTCGAAGTCATAGTCCTCTAACAACTCCATCCATCATCGCTGGCGCAAGTTTAGGTCCTTATGTGAAAACAAGTATTTCAAACTCTTGTGGTCAGAGAATACCTCGAAATGCTCACCATAAAGATAGTGACGCCATGTCTTCAAGGCGAAGACCACGGCTGCCAACTCCAAGTCATGCGTAGGATAGATTTTCTCATGCATCTTCAACTGCCGAGAGCCATAGGCTACAACCTTACCGCCCAGCATCAGAACACATCCAAGATCGTCATGTGAAGCATCACAGTACACAGTATACCACAAGCCTCGCTCTGGGATAATCAATACTGGCGCGCTAGTCAACCTCGTCTTCAGCTCCTGAAATGCAGACTCACAAGACTCACTCCAAGCAAACACAACTCCCTTCGGCGTCAGACACGTCATCGGTGCGGCAAGTCTCGTAAAGTCCTTCACAAACCACCGATAGTAACCTGCTAAACCCAGGAAACTATGTATCTCAAAGACATTCTTTGGTCGCTCCCAACTGGTCACAGCATTTGTCTTTGACGTATCCACTGCTACTCCATCTGTCGATACTACGTGTCCCAAAAATATCACCTTAGACATCCATAACTAGCACTTTTCGAACGTCCCATACAAGTGATATTCTCTCAGAAGCTGTAGAACGATACGCAAGTCATCCTCGTGTGCCTCTCTAGTGGGTGAATACATCAGAATATCATCCACAAACACCACAACAAAACTGTCCAGATAAGGATGGAAGATTCGGTTCATCAAACCCATGAACGTAGCAGGTGCGTTCGTCAGACCGAATGGCATAACCAGAAACTCGCAGTGACCATAGCGAGTCCTAAAGGCAGTTTTCGCTATGTCCTTGTCCCTGATCCTCAACTAATGATATCCTGATCTCAAGTCAATCTTCGAGAAGCAGCTCGAACCCCTCAGCTGATCAAACAAGTCATCTATCCTCGGCATCGGATACTTGTTCTTCACCGTCACCAGATTTTGCTTCCGATAATCGATACACAAATGCAGAGATCCGTCTTTCTTCTTCGCAAAAAGAGAAGGAGCTCCCCACGGTGAAGTACTCAGGCGTATGAACCCCCTGTTAAGTAACTCCTGTAGCAGTACCTTGAGTTCACACAACTCAGTGGGTGCAAAACAATTGGACGGCATAGATATAGGAGCAGCTCTAGGGACTAGATCAATAGAGAACTCTACCTCACGGCTCGGTGGTAACTCAAACAGATCATCAAGAAAGATATCAGGATAGTCGCACACCACCGGAGGTAACTCTCCTCGAACTCCAACCTCCTCATCCAACATGCGAGCTGAGAAAAGGAAACCCAGGTTGCCCTGGTTCTGCACAGCACTGGGCAAAGATATCAAACCCTCATCCTGGTCTCCCACAAAACATAAACAATCTCCCGCCGGTATACTAATCGTTACCCTCCGTCGATCGCAATCGATAAAGGCACGATTGCTGGTCAGCCAATCCATCCCTAGGATGACATCAAACGCCGTCATGTCAAGAATGATAAAGTCAAACTCTAAACAACGATCAGCAACCTCCAAAACATAGGATCTACAGACAAGACTCAACGTCACACTCTCATTGACTGGGGTCTCTACACACAAAGTACTACTCAACCAGTGCATTTGTAACCCCAATGCAGATACGAAAGCAGAAGATATAAACGAGTGTGAAGCTCCAGTGTCGATAAGAACCCTGGCCCATGATCTGAAGACTAGAAGAGTACCTCTGATCACGGAGGTGGTAACAGTAGCATCGGGAACGATCGGTGCTCTAGAAGAACTAGGATCTGCAAGAACATATGCCCTGGTCGGTCCACCGTGGCCCTGAACTGTAGACTGTCGACCCGACTGTACTGAAGGTCCTCCCTCTCCAAAACGGGACGACTAAGCTCTAGGATGTGAATACATCTATCTCCCCTGGCCTGATGGAACAGCTGGTGCTCCTGCTATGCTCTGAATGCTCCCTCCTTGAGGACAAGTCCTCTGGATATGCCTAGACTGCCCACACTCAAAACAGACTGGTGGCCCTCTCCTGGGTGCCTGCGACAGTGACTGACTCTGAACAGGTGCTACACTCTGACACTCTGCCACACGATGCCCCGGCCGCTGGCATCTAAGACAAACAATCTCCCTCTGATCTGATCTTCCCGTTGAAACTATAGGATGCGTAGACGCAAAAGACTGTGGCTGATAAGACCCCACCAAATAAGAACTCGGACCAGATGTCCGTTGACGCTTGTCCCTGCATCCCCGGGACTGTGCACGTCCCCCGTCCTGCTGTCCCTGACTATTTCTGTCTCAGTACGTCTCATTCAGAGTATCCTCCACCTTCATGGCGGTCTCCACTAACTCTGCAAAAACCTGCAGTCTAAGTGCTGCCACTTTGTCTCGAATAGCAGGCCTCAAACCCCACTCGAACAGCTTCACACGAAACTCATAAGTAGGCACGATCTCCTGTGCAAATCAGGATAGGCTAGTAAACTTAGCCTCATACTCCACAACAGTCATCATCCCTTGTGTCAAAAAGAGAAAATCCTCTCTGTAGCTATCCCTCCAAGTCGCCGGAGAGTATTTCTTCAGAAATACCTTTGTGAATGCCTCCCAAGTGCCCCTAAATGTAGTCCTGGCGAACTTCCACCACATATGAGCACTCCCTCTCAGCTGGAAGGCAGCAAATGAAACCCAAAGATCATCCTCCTCTATCTATAGAGTATCAAGGATCCTGGTAACCAGCTCCAGCCACTCAGTGGCCCCCATGGGGTTGGGATCCCCAGAAAAGGTAGGAGTGTTTAGACGGCGAAACTCACGCATCGCGACCGTCGCCCTCGGCTCAGGTGTGGTCTCTCTCCCCCTAGAGGCCTCAGCCAGTTGTCGGATGGAGCCGACCATCTCACGCAATAGATCTCCATTAGCAGGTCCTTGGGGTGCATTAGCATCCCCAATATTTAGGACTGGAACGTCCCTTCGGCCAGAACCATGACCACAGCCTCGACCTCGGCCTCGTCCTCCCCGCGTGGACATAACTCTATGCAAAAGCAACATAACAGGATAAGCATCCGTACAACATGTTATTGCTAACGTAAAAAATAAATAAGCATGCTAACACATAGCCACTTAATATCATGTCATCACATCTCACATACCGAGGAGAACCAACAAGAAAGACTCGTCACTCTGAACAACCTACTCAGATTCCTGCTAAAAATCACATCCGCGAAATGCGTCTCTAACATGGCTCCCAAGTATGTGAATCCAGATGCGCGAAAGCAAGACTAATCAATTCTAGGGCCCAACCTCCATACCCACGTATACACCATAAGCTATCATGCTATGTTAGGAAAGCGTTGTAACACATGCAATCAAGCACACATACTCCTCACAAGGCGATGTACCCTCTTTTCCCATGGCTCATAGTTATTCGAACCCAAAGCTCTGATACCAAGTTGTCACGCCCCAACATCAGGGTTACGCGAAAGCCCACCCAAAATATAGTTTGAGAAAATAAGATTTATAGTTGAAAGCCCTCAATTGTAAAAATTTACATCATTTGGATAAAAATCCCCATAGTTCAACTCTCATAGACTGAAAACATGTATCTCATACATGAATAAGCATATCGCCTAAAGGCATACAAAACCAGCCATCACAGGCATTACATGTAAAGGTATATGTACAAAAATAGGAAAAATTACAGCAAGTCTTCCATCACCTCTGCAACTAGATCAACTCCTTATGCTCACCTGAAAAAGTTTTACAGCAAAATCCCACACCGTGAGCCGAAGCCCAATATAACATAGACAACAAAACTGTAAAGAAGGCTATGCAATTACACACACATGGGCTCAACCATACGAGCCAAAAAGGTTTTCCTTCCAAAATCACAAGTTTGCATCAAACTACTACGAGTCTCAAAAGGTTTTATCTCATAAAAACCCACGTTTTTCATTCTTCAAACTATGCATATCATCCTAACAGATATCATGCCACAGTTAAGAGAAAGCTGTAAATAAACAGTAAGCTCCACTCGGGCAACACAATCGAGGAGAAAAGATGTAAATGAAATCCTATGTACTGACTCTGTCGTACCGACAAAGGTAACAACTATAGACTCCTGCCTATAATCCTAGTTTTGAACCACTGAAGGCCAGCTAGGTAATGACAAGTTCTATATGGAGTTACAACAAAAACACCATTCACGGAGGCAACCGACTTCTTTACGGATTTCAACGACCGATGGGAAAGCACCCAAACCATGCATCTACTTCTTTACGTATTGCCACGACCGATGGACGAAGCATAACCAAACCACATTTACGGGGATTAACCCGAGGGACCGTAGCGAACCCACTATGCGCATGTTTTTGGACTTCCACCAAGGAGCAATCGAAGCCCAACTCAAACCACATACTGTCACGGTACATCTATGAAAACATTTTAAAACCCACCTTAGCTCAACTACGAAAACCCACAAAATAGTTTACACACCACATGTATAAAAGAGATCCATTCCATCAAAATAGAGATCCAAAACCATTTCCAACAAAAATTTTAAGAGTTGACACTCAACCCCGCGGGTTAGCTCCAAACCTCTAAAAAGATGTTTTTCACCATTTTCACAAAACACCTCGTTTTCAAACCTCATTTTGAAAACTACGGATACCACGTACCCGAAACATGTATACAACCAAGAAAAGGCATAAAAATTCACTTTTACCCAAAATCAAGGTTTACACATGAAAATCACATTTGATGTACTTTCTACCCAGTAAAAACACGTATAATCATATATATCACCCTTATACAGTAGTAGGGTCTAGAATCCTACCTCGGAGAGTCAAGAACTCGACATCTCAAAGCTGAATGGCGTCAGAACTAGAATCCGACCGGATGGATGCGAAGCCCTCGGCCCCGATAGCAAGCATGCATAAAGGATCGAACACAGAACCAAACCCCGAGCCCTCAAAGCTAGAGAGAAGGCAGAGAAAAGGGATTTCTTAACTCTTAAGAAAGGTTTTTGTCTCAAAATCTCCGCCACTGCCATATTTATAGAAAACCAAAATTTGCACTGTTCAGTCGACCGAACCATCAAGTTCAGTCGACTAAACCACACCTTCAGTCAACTGAACTCAAGTCCTGAAGCGTACTGGAATCTGTTATGGTTTCCAAGCCCAAAAAGCAACCCAACCAACCTAAACAAGGTCCGAGAAAGTGTAAAACACATTTACACATGCTATTCTACAACTTTAAAGCATAAACCATGCATCGATGCTATTCATATACTGAAAAAAACACATCAAATATATAAATAACCTAAAAGATAAGGGTCAGGGTCTCACAACTCTCGCCCCTTTAAGGAATTTCACCCCTAAAATTCGCAACAAGGTCACGAGGTGAACAGGTCTGGGTATCTAGCACGCGCTCCAGACTCGAGTTCCCATGTTGCCTCCTCAACTCCGTGATGAAGCCATAAGACCTTGACATAAGCAATTGTTCTGCTCCGTAACACTTGCTCCTTTGTATCAAGAATCCTCACTGGGTGCTCCTCATAGGTGGCATCCTCATCAACCCGAAGCTCAGTCCAATCTAACACATGTGAAGGATCAGGCTCATACCTCCGAAGCATAGAAACGTGGAACACGCTATGCACAGATACTAACTAAGGTGGCAAAGCTAAACGGTATGCGACCTCACCAATCCTGTCGAGGATCTGAAATGGTCTAATGAAGCGCGCTGATAGCTTTCCGCTACGATCAAATCTCATCAAACTTCTACATGGTGAGACCTTCAGAAACACATGATCTCCCACTGCAAACTCCAAAGGTCGCCTCCTCTGATCTGCATAATTCTTCTGACGGCTTTGCGCTGTAGCAAGGCGCTGGCGAATGACCGTAACCTTCTTCGTCGTCTCCCGTACCATGTCGGGTCCCAAGACTGTGGTCTCTCCCACATCTGTCCAACACACGGGTGACCTGCATGGTCTACCATATAAAGCCTCATACGGTGCCATCCCAATATTGGACTGATAGCTGTTGTTGCATGCAAACTCTGCCAAAAGTAGATGATCCTCCCACGAACCTCTGAAATCAAGGACACAAGCCCTCAATATATCCTCTAGAATCTATATAGTCCTCTCTGACTGGCCATCCGTCTGGGGTTGAAAAGCAGTACTGAACATCAAGTTCATCCCTAAGGCCTCCTGCAGACTTTGCCAAAAGCGTGGGTCTCTGTCAGAAACAATGGACACTAGCACTCCATGCAACCGGACTATCTCTCTGACATACAAGTGACTCAGTTTATCTACTGAATCCCTCACTCGGATGGGGAGAAAATGTGCAGACTTTGTCAACCTATCAACCACAACCCATACGGCATCGTGTTGCCTAGGTGACCGAGGAAGTCCAGACACAAAGTCCATCATGACATGCTCCCACTTCCACGCTGATATAGGCAACGATTGTAGCAATCCTGCCGGTCTCTGATGTTTCGCCTTTACCTTCTGACAGGTAAGGCATCGGGAAACAAACTAAATCACATCTCTCTTCATTCCTGTCCAACAGAACTGACGACGTAAGTCGTGAAACATCTTCGTGCCCCCAGGATGCACGACAAGACAAGAATGATGACACTCACGTAGAAGATCAGCTCGTCGGCATTGTTGGAGCGGAAAAAAAAATTAAACTGATGCCGTGACCGTAAAATATGACTTGTGCATTTTTCATGAAAGCAACGAACTACATTAATCTTAATAACATTATACCTTTATGAAACTTGTCGAAAAGATTCAATAAATCCTAAATACGTTGAAGACGACCTTGCCACCTTCTCACGTATGTCCCGGACGCACTACGACGTTCACGGTGTGTGGGCACCAATTCCGATCGAAGACTTTTTCTCCTCTTCGGTTTCTTCTCACACTTCTATCCAAAAAGCAAAAATGATTTGCCAAAAAGGAGAGTGAGGGGGCGGCAGGTAGGTTAGAGATTAGGGTTAGGTTTAGCCACTTATTATATATTTGCATATATTCCTTAAGATATATATGATATATGTATCTTTCTATCCCATAAAATAAGAAAGAGATACATATCCATCTAAAACCAAATCTCCACTCCCTCCGTTAGGGCCAGCCACCTAGGGAGTAATCCCTAGGTGTGCCAAATTCCAAAACCGTCCTCCAACAATTCAATTTAATTTCTGAACGTCCCCGACGGCAAAATCGGCTTTCAAATTAAATTAAATAATAATCGAAACCGATAAGAAAATTATCCGTGCATATAATGGGCTACATGAGGGATCACGAGGAAGTATAGGACTCAGGCTAACCGTATGAGAAAACTGGATTTCCCTAACTTTGTCCCCAAGTTAGATCATTTCTCGCACGAACCAGAACTTATTCCATTAAAGGTCCTGACTGAACTCCAGGTCCTAACTCAAATTATGTCTTGAGTTTCCAATTATCAAATGCACTGAATTCTCCCCACGTTTAAGATATGAATTCCCTATAAATAAATTAGGTTACTAACAACCCGATTTAATTATCCTCTTCTCCTCGCAACTGCACTGCTTAACCTTTTGATATGCCGGATCCGAAGATCCACTGTACAGGTTTAGCATAAT
>JAULJZ010030528.1:0-37764 GCA_032270985.1 Heliamphora pulchella | reverse complement strand
ATTTTGTCTCTCAAGACTAAATATATCGGGGTTTTGTCGGTACGAGTTCTCGAAGGATCGTAGCCCATACTACATTCGAGAATCGCGTAAGGGAATACAGTAGAAGATCTGACTAGAACTTCAACTCGGAATCAAGTCGTAGTTAAAAATTAGATCAACAAGAGGTATTTTTCTAAATTAACTTTGGTTGCATGGGTTTTATTTTGATCGTTCGACATCAAGATTTTTTTATCTAGAGCCCGCTTCGGCGTTTGCCCGTCCAGTTAATTTATTTGTCGAAAATTGTTCACAAAACAATGATCTTGGCAGTATTACCTCCAATATTAAGTCTATCCGGATTCTTTTATCCATTGTGGCTCATTTTGATTACAAAATTTGACAAATGAATATCAAGACAGTTTTTCTAACGAAAGTCTTGACGAGTGTATCTATATGGTACAAGTAGACGGGTTTGTAGTAAAGAGCCAAGAGCACATGTTATGCAAGTTTAAGAGATTCATTTATGGATTTAAGCAAGCATCTAGATCTTGGAATACTCGGTTTGATCAAGCCATTAAGTCTTATGATTTTGATCAAAATCTTGACGATTTCTATGTGTAGAAGAAGTGTGATGGAAGCATGGTGGTGTTTTTGGTACATTTTTGTAGATGAAATCTTGTTTATCAAAAACGATGTAGGGATATTATCTTCAATTGAAGGTATGGTTGTTCGGTTAGTTTGATATGAAAGATTTAGGAGAAGCCAGTCACATCCTCAAAATCAAGCTTGTGCGAGATCGAAAATAGAGAATGTTGGGTTTATCACCACTACAACAAAATGCACTATTGGTGACCACGTTTGGCAATGAAGGCTAAAATTCCTTGCTAAAAGTTCCTTTAATGACTACTTTTGGAAATGAGATATGTGAGTTCGTCGACAAATGGCTTGGCATGTAACCATGTTTGTGCGCACTAATTTGCTGAACCTTCGCCAGTTGAGTGTGCTTATTTGGCCATGAAAACTACATTGCTAAATGTTATACTTTTGGCGATGTATGATGCTACATCGCTAAGCACTAGGTCTTTTAGGCGCCAACATGTATTTTTTCAGCGGAAATGGAGAATTGAGTTGCCATTGCAACATTGGCGTTGGTGATACATCTACACCAAAAAATGATGTCGTTTGGTATTTGGAACGCTCTTTGGCAATGCAATAACGTGTAGGAATTGGAACTGAAATTAAGGTTCATAAATCATCGAGATCCATATGTAAAGCCTCTATCAGGTTTGCTTCTCCTTCATCGCGTTTCCAATCGAGCTCCCTTGACCAAATCTATGGAATGAGAACTCCACTGTGTACGTAGCGCCTTTATCTGGTTTGCTTCACCTTTCATCATGCTTCCAATCGAGCAACAACACAAGTCAACAATAGAGGTATGTGTTCTTCTCTCTCTTTCCCCTCCCTCTCCCTCTCCCTCTCCCACTCAAGATTGGAACCCTATCTCTTCTATCTCTGTCCCTTTTCCTTTCCTGATTGAAAGCCCTAACTTTTTTTCACAACAAAAATCAACAGTTTCTTGCCTCTTCAATCAATCAAATCGTTTCGATTTGTAGGTCAGTTACTTTTTCTTTTCTCCTCCCCTCATATCTACGTTTAGGGATTTCTTAGGTTCTATAATATTGGATATTATCTTCTAATCTTTCAACATCTATCCATGCTTTTCGGAGTTTTTTTTTGTGACTATGAACAAAAATTGGTAAGATATTCTTCAAAATCTAAATCTAATTGATTTCCTTTAGGTATAATTGGATCTATTGAAGATACTTATTATAGAAAATGTAATATATTATTTTGGGGTTGAAAAAAGTAGGTTAAGTAGTCAAACACAACTCCAATGCTCCCATCTTGAGAAAATAAAATCAAGTGGTCTAACAAAATCCAAAGATGAGTCTCTGCCTGTTCTGTTTATCTATAACCCAATTACTTGGAGAGAAATAACTATTAACATGAATTTCAATTCCCAGGAAAGAAAGAGAAAAAACATAAGAATAGAGCCTTAGCTTATGTTAACTAGAATGCTTCTTTGCACTATTTTTGAGATGATGGTGTTTGACTGAGAGAAAAAAAATTGCTCATGAATTCATACGAGAAGTTTTATAAAGCTATCAACAATTTTCAACTAGCTGCAAAAATAATAAGGCCTAAAAAACAACATAATGCAAGTTTAGATCAGGGTATAAGAAACCAATAAAACTCCTTTTGCCGTTACACAGTGATAATAATATTACTTTCATATGGTCACTATGGTCAAAAAAGTGCTCTTTTAGCCATCCACACCGAAATTATAAGTAATATTTACTACTTGAGGTGCTCTTGCTAACAACTTAAGCTTCACAAATGAGTTTGTTTCTGAGAATATTTTGGTTCTGGTCTCTCCATGTTTATATATTAAGCTTATGGAAATTGGATTGAGATTGGCTTTTGGGTGACAATGGATGTTATTAATTTTTGCATATGTAAATTATCTAAACAGTCTGTGCAGTTAATATTGGTTGCAATGTGAAAATCTAATACGTGTTAGGAATTTGTCATCGTTTTATATATCATTTTGTATTGCTTAGTCTTTTTTGTGGCTATTTTGCTCTCTATTTGCATAGACTGGTTTTATTTTGAAGATTGTCATCGCTGGCCACTATTTTTAATTTTATAGTTCATATATGCATATTTTTATTTTTATGTTGGTAACTTACCAAACTTATGTCTATTAACTTATGGCACCATGAACATGTTGAGTAGCCATAACTGCATGCGATGTTTAAGCAACCATTTTTTCTATTATTCACTTTCGCCATTTTGTTCCTCACTTTAAACCCCTCTCTCATGTATATGAGTATATCCCCTATACACCTCGTTTTCTAATTATAATTCTCACAACCTTCAGCTCCACTCCCTTGAACATTCTCTCACTTCCAACTGGTCCTATATTAGGACTAAAACGCGCGGTAAAACAATATGAATCCAACCATTATCTCGATTAATTGTTCTTCTTATCTTGTGCTAGTTGATTTTTGATAAAGTTAGAGTGATTTACTTCAGCAAGAGTGCTAGATTAGTAGCTTATTTAACTGAGGCCGGGATTAATTTCCACCTTCATGGAGTCTAGCCGGTTGGGGTGTGTAGACACCCCAATTTGACTCCGCCTAATCTTAGGTGAATCCGATGATGAAAATAATTGGAATGGTGCCTCGGTACCATCCCCGAAAAATGATCCAAGCTTGGTATCTGAACCCAATCATCAAAATCTTCAAACCAATGAAACCACAAACTCCAAACTGGCGACCGCCTATAGAACCTTTTGAAAACTTCCACTTTTGTGGCGACCGCCATGTTCATTGTGGTGACCGCTAATAGAACCTCTTGAAAACCCTAGTCCAAAGTGGCAACCGCTAATAGAACCTCTTGAAAACCCTAGTCCAAAGTGGCAACCGCCACCTCAAACATGGCGACCGCCAACTTGCATTGTGGCGAACGCCAATAGAAGCTCTTGGAACTTTTTCAAACATGGTGACCGCCAACTCATAACCTGGTGACTGCCAACTTCAAGTGGCCTGACGTGTCCCCAAAACGTGTCAGCATCTCATTGGTTGAAGTACTCTATAAATACCGTACCTCGGCATACGTTTTCAGGGGACAAAATTTTAGAGAGAAGCTTAGTGAGAGAAGCTCTGTCGAGTCGCCGAGCAATCCAAACCCCGACGCCGAAACCCTACCGAAGTACTGAGAGCCGAACTCCCGATACCGAAGTTTTGAAACCCTAGCTTGGATCATCGCTCGAGGATTGAATTGCCCATTGCCCTTGCCTGACTCGAGGATTCCTTAGCAATCCAGGTATTTCGTTTGGATCCTCGATCTTTCTAACTCCATTCCCTCTCTTTTGGAGTGATCGGGTTAAGATCAATTTTATTTCGTGTATTTCTTTCATTTATATAGTTAACTTTGTTTATTAGTTAGTTTGCCTCATGTAATTTAGTCACTTTAATTAATTTCTTAGTTTACGTATTCACATTAAACACATTGCTATTTCTCATTAATTCATTAATTGAATGCTAATATATTTTGACAATTACAACTTGTAATGTTGTTAATTGTTCTTATCAATACACTAGCATTCATGTGAATATAGTTGTTATTACTACATTCACATTTTTTAATAATTGTCTACTTATTTGTTCTTTATTTTCTTTATTTTTTTTCCTTCTCTTTTCCTAATGTTAGTTTAATTTTCTTTTTCTAGCATTTCTTTTTCTTTTCTTTTCTTTCTCCTCTTATTTCTAGCATTCATTTTCTTATAATATTAGTCTAATGTAGCCTTTCTTATAATATTAGCTTAATGTTCTTTCAATAAGCTTATGATATTCCATTTTATTTTGTCCATTTCTTTTGCTTTTAATGTTGACCTTATTCATAGTACTTATTTTATTTTTTCATTTTGTTAAACTCAAAAATCATGATTAGCCTTTTAAGCTAGTTAATATTCTTTTTTTTTTCTTCTTATTTTCATCTTTTAAATAGTAGTATAGTTTTTTCTTTTAATAGTAGTTAAAATTCTCTTATTCATTTTATTTCTTTTCTTCTCTTTTGTTTTAAAATATAAGATAGTTAAATCTTTGATTAAATAATTTAATTCAGTTCTTTTTTAAAAACTTTTTGGTTAAATCTCCTTTGTAAATATTCTAACATTTTCTCTTATTTTTAGTTAATTCTTTAAATCTTCTCTTGTGTAGATAAAAAAAATTACATAAAATTTTTTTCATTTGTTTTCCTTCATTGTTAAACATTTGAGTATAAAATTGTGTATACTTTTTATTTTAGTTTAACATTTCTTTTTGGTAAAAAATAATCATGTTAATGTTAATCTAGTTTATTTTGGTGACATGCATGTTTTGGCTTCTTTATTTGAAACCATATTTAGAATAGTTTAATTTATCGCTTGTTAGCAATTCATATTTAGGTAACTTTAACAACTTGTAGCATGTTTTTATTCTTTTATTTAAATCATAATAGTTGAGTTGTTTTGATGAAATTGCATGCGGGTATACTCCATGTATCTTTTAGTTAGAAATTGCATGCCGTAGGACTCAGGATTTTTTTTTCTTATCTGCTTTGTTTGGAGTTCTATATACATATATTATGTATTTTTCATATTTAATTTTAGATGTTCTCTTTTTGCCTCCACTTTCTTTATTTGCATGCATTTGAGAAATCTTATTAAAGAACCAATGATGATTAGTAGAGGGCAACCTTACGGTTGGACGAACGGAGTTCCTAACACCTTTCCCGATTCATACCTTAGCCCCCGAATTATTTTTCTCTAGTTAAACGTTTTAAAGATCAGTAGTCATTTTTATTTTTCTTAGTTTTTCTCAAAAACTAAGTGGTGACTCTATTTTCAACAAAAAGAAAATTTCAAAATTTGACTTTCAAGGTGTTAAAATAATTTTTAAACATCTTTGAATTTTCTTATTTTTGACTATTTTCAAAACTCTAAAATTCCAGCGCCACAGTATTTTCTGGCGACACTATTGACGACTGGTTTATAAAATCAAATAAGAGGGCTAGACTTGAAAACATCATTGGTTCTTGATAAGAATTTCTCATTTGTATTTTTGCATGCATGTGCATTGTTCTTCACACCCTCCTGCCTGATCGACCCGATGCCCCGATCGTTTATCCATTTCGAGAATTGTTGGGAAGGCAGGTAAGCCTTACTGACTGTACACTTTTATAGGTCCAGTAAATGAGTTCAGGTATACCGTTTAATCATGTCCTGCACCACTCCAGGCATGAAAGGTATATACCTAGCTCTATTTAGAAGGTACCCTGTTTGATTGACCAAAAATCAGCCTTTTGCATATAGTAACTTAGAACCCTCCATTAGGTGCTGCTAACCCTAGTAAGATTATGTGTCTTATTAATTGTATGTTTTGATTGTATTTGCTAGGATTATTTATTTGGCTTAGGTTAGTTCCTTTTTTAGGTTTGGGTTGGATTTTATGTTATCCTTTGGTTAGGTTAGCTCTTTGCCTTCGGGTTCTTATTTGGGCTTTGTTCTTCACCTTGTTTGGTTTTCACGCCGTAGTTTTCTTCTTAGGGTTATGCCCGTGTTTTGTTTTGAAGCCTATAGGATGGTTCCTCTCTCTTCCGGGTTCTTCCTGGTTGTTAGTTTCTCTCCCGCTTTTGTTTTGACTCGTTTTCCTCAAACCTTTGTTATACCCATGTGAGCTAGTCTTGCTTTTCTACCGGAGTGCTATCCGTTAGAATCCAAAATCGAACCAGTCTCTTAAGGGTTAGAACTATTTTCTTGCTGGAGTGCTGCCCATTTCTTCGCTTAGATAAACCTTCTCCTTAGAATTTGGTTGATCTTCTCCTTAGCCATCATCATGGGTCGTCTTGTTTTTATGCTGCTAGTATGAGTCTGGAAAAGGCATTGTGATTATCTGCTTATGGTTTGCTATTTCAGGTATCTGGAATGTTTGCTATCTGTCGTCAGAATTCTTGTCTGAAAAGTGTTTGATACTAGTTATTCTTCTTTTGGGGTCTAGGTTTTCTTCGAATTTAGATATTTGAGTTAGGAAGATCACAGTCAACACGCGTCTGGGCAAGATTAGGGTCAAGCAAACTCTATAGAATATCTGAACAGTCAGCTGAGTCATCGAAAATGACAAAAAATGAAGTTAACTTGACAGCTCTGATGAGAGCTATTACTGAGATATAGAGAGCTATGGAGCAACAGACCCAAGCCTAAAACCAATGTCAGGCGCAGATCCGAGCGATTTAGGCCCGTCTATCGGGTGCCATCGAACAGATAGAGGATACAAATGAGAACAACGAAGACTTCTGGGATGATAATCAAGAACAAGAGGCACCACAAGTTGCCGCACCACCCTGGGTTCCCCGATGTGTCTTGGTGGAAGAAGAGATCACAGCCTAGTCTAGGAAATCTGCACTGGCAGAGAAGATTGATTGAATGGAGAAGGTGCTGAGAAAGGCCAAACGTGTGGAAGAATACATGCTAGATGTGGGTGGTTTATGTCTATTCCTATATGCCAAATTACCTAAAAAATTTTAAATGCCGGAGATGGAGAAGTTTGATGGCACTAGAGACCCCCGGATTCATCTAAGGATGTATGTTGGAACTCTCTCCCCCATGGGGATTGACGACCAGCTCAAGGCCCAATTGTTCCACCGATTACTTTCTGGGACAGCACAAAGGTGGTTCCCTTCTTTGGAGGTGGCTAAGACTAGAACTTGGAAAGATATAAGCACTGCATTCATCAGTCAATACAACTCTAATGTCCAGCTAGACGTAATCACCCGAGAGCTAGAAATAACCCACCAGGAGAATCAGGAATCGTTTGTTGATTTCCTGACCCGATGGAGGAGTAAAGCCACCAAGATGACGAACTGGCCCATTGAGAAAGAACAAGTGAGAATGGTGGTGAAAAATCTACAGTCCTCTCTAAAGCGCTATCTCATCACATAGCCACTCTTTACCTTTGAGCAGCTATTTAACGTTGGGGTGCAGATCGAAGACGTCATTCAGTCTGGAGATATCGAGAAAGTAAAACCCAGCCAGAAACTGAGAAGAACCTTCCCTACAAACAACTAAAATCAGTCTGCTATTACCAACCTCGTGTCACGTTCGAACGAGGTAAACCTCCTGAACCCTTCCTCCTCTACCCAGCAACCAGGCCACAATCAGCAGGCAAGCAACAGTTAGTAGGCACAACAACAACTAAGGAGAGTCTTCACTCCCCTTAATATTTCACTAACCACTGTCCTGAATTGACTTGCCGAGAAAGGGCTCATCAAGTTATTGGATCCCATGCTGGTGCCTGATCCCCTCCCATCGAGATACAATGCTTTGCAGTATTGCACTTATCACCAGGGCCACGGACATTTGACTGACAAGTGTATGAGATTACGTCATGAGATCCAAGATCTCATCGATAACAAAATGATCCCTCCGTTGTCTATCGGTCCAAAGTCAAATGTCGCAACTAATCTCCTGCCAAACCATGCTAAGCAGTCAGGGGTAAACTGCATAACTCTAGAACGATCAGAAGATTCAAGCCAGTATATTTGTTTAGCGTGTTTGCCACTTCCTCATGTTTTAGCTACTGAAGATCAGATAGTTTATTCACTGATTATGAACAAAAATGATTGGGATATGATGGATGAGTGGAATGATAATGCTTGGGAAGGATATCAGGCGGCAATTCAGCCTAACTAATAGGAAGAAGAGGAACGCAATGAGGAAGATGACTGGCCGCTGGATTATCCAACACGACCTGATGGGTTTGGCCATGCGCTTGATGGCATTACTCTTCCCTAACTTTTTGAGGAGGAGGTATATGTCGATGAGATGCAATTCTATTAGTTAGTGAGGGTTATGCTGAAATCAGACGGAGCTGAGTGGATCGACTTTTAGGCTGCTCAAGAACAACACGTGGAGTACATCAGAGAAGACATCTGGGAAGAGGTTGATAACACGTGGGCCATTGAGGACGACGAGGAAAGAAGAGGGAGAGTAGCGGTCAGTGATTTAAATGATCTTTGGGCATTTGAAAGCCCTCTGTGCATAGACGAAGTAAGACAGACTGAAAATATAATACTGGGATTATGGTATCCTGAGGACGGTGTGAAACACCTAACCAGGAGTGGACGACATTTCAAGTCAACTCAGTTAGAAAAAGGACAGTCAAGCGGGAAAAGGAAAGAGAAAGAACAAGAAGAAGATGATGCTGCTGTGCTGAAGCAGCTTAAAAAGACACAGGCCAATGTCAGCATTAGGGCTTATTGATGGCCTCACATAAATATAGACAAGCTGTGCTGAAGGTCCTGAACAAAGCTAGTGTTTCGATAGATGCGACCTCAAAGCAACTCATTAGGCTCATTCTACTGGCTGCAGAGCCAAAAGTCATTTGCTTTTCTGATAGGAATTTGCCAGCGAAAGAAAAGAATCATAGCAAACCCCTGCACATAACTATTAAATGATTGGAAAAGTGGGTCCTGGTGACTCTTATTGATAATGGGTCCGCGTTAAATGTCTGTTAGCTCAAAACAGTAGTTTTCTTGGGACTAAAGCCTGAACATTTCAAACCTAATAATTAGGAAGTCCGAGCCTACGATAACACGAGGAGAGACGTGCTTGGCTTGGTATCATTCGCATTATCAGTAGGGCCTCTGGAGACATCGATTGAGTTCCACATACTGGGCGTACTGGCTTCTTTCAACTTGTTGCTAGGCAGGCCATGGCTGTATGACCCAAACGTCCCAGCAGTGCCATCGAATCTTCACCAAAAGCTAAAATTGATAAAGAATGGGACAGTTCTAACTATCCATGGAGAAGACAGTATTCAACCCCAAGAGGAGAGGGCTCGACTCTCTTGGAGGTTCAGCATGGCGAAGATGATGTGTCGCTAAGTGGCTTCCAATTCGATGAAGCGCAAGCTGTACAGGTGCTATTGAATGAAGAAGAGATGTACATCAACCCAAGAGCAATTACAATGATGAGAAAAATGTCCTACTTTTTGGGCATGGGGCTAGGGCGTAAGCAGCAAGGAATTCCTGAACCTATCCTGAACCTATCCAGGTATTGCCGGCTTCTTGCCGTTTCGATCTTAGATATAAACCGATGGAAGAAGATTTAGAAGGGCCTAAAAGGGGACGAAATGACAACTATTCAGGAACACTCAATGGGTATTTTGTCAAAGAAGGAGAAAATTTCCCGTACTGTGGCTTTCCAGAGCCATGGATCGATGAAGAAACCGACCAAAAGCTGCCAAGGCTAGAAATCTTCTTCGGCCATCAATTAACCAATACGAAAGAGGATGAAACAGTGAAAAGCAAAGATGAAGGAAAAAAGACCCAAGAGGAAGATTGGGCAGACTAGCTTAATGGAATCAACATGGGAGCATTATTTAATGAAATGGTGGCATAGCTGCACCTAACTGACCCAGACTATTTCATGATGGGCTTCAGCGCGCTAACTGGCTGCACCAAGCTCATTGTCGATGCAGCTGCAAAGGAAGTGAAGAACTGGACCTTAGAGTCCTGTAATGTACATATTATCTGCTCTGAGTCCAAGTTCGAGTCAGAGTCTGTGGTTGAGGGCACGTATATTTGTGCACCTCCCCCTGTTTATGCTTTTGAATTTGTAATTCCATCTTTCTTCAATGAAATGAACGAGATTTTCGATTACTCTGCTTTGCTTGATTTATTTCATACACTTTTCAACCATTTTGAATTCGACGGGGATATTCCTGAAGAAATAAAACTTCTAATAAAAAGAGAAGAAAAAATGTGCGCCCAACCGATAATTGAAGAAACTTTGTCAATAAAATTGGGTAATGAAACTAACCCACAAAATGTACAAATTGGTTCTTGTCTATCCTTAGTTGAACGCGAATAATTAATAACATTATTAAAAGAATTTAAAGATGTATTTGCATGGTCTTATGAGAATATACCCAAAATTGATCCCGACATCGTCCGCCACCATATCTCCATGTACCCTGATGCTAAGCTGGTTAAACAAAAGTTGATACGGATCCATCGAGAATGGGCTCTGAAGATCAAAGAAGAAGTTTCCAAATAGATCAACGCTGGATTCTTGATGGTAACCGAGTATCCAAAGTGGGTGGTTAATATTGTTCCAGTGCTGAAGAAAAAAGGACGCATCTGGGTCTGCGTGGATGTTTGAGATCTCAACAAGACTAGCCCGAAAGACGATTTTCCTTTACCGCACATCGATGTCTTGGTAGACAGTACTGTGGGACATACCTTGTTATCATTCATGGATAACTTCTCTGGGTACAACTAGATTCTGATGGATCCCGATGACAAGAAAAAGACGACGTTCACCACGCCTTGGGGCACTTATTATGATCGTGTAATGCCGTTTGGTTTGAAGAATGTAGGGGCAACCTATTAGAGGGCTGCCACTACTTTACTACATGACATAATACATAAGGAGGTCGAAGTGTTCGTGGACAACATGATAGTCAAGTCCAAGGATTGGGATGGTCACATCGTAGCACTGCGAAAGTTTTTTGAAAGGATTCAGAAGTACAAGATGTGACTCAATCCACAGAAGTGTGCCTTCGGGGTTACCGCCGAAAAGATGCTTAGGTTTATAATTACTCAACGGGGCATTGAAGTCGATCCTTCAAAGATCAAAGTAATTTTAGAAATGCCTCATCTGAAGACCGAGCGAGAAGTCAGGGGGTTTCTGGGCAAGATACAATTCATCAGTCTGTTCATTGTAAGATTGAAAACTACTTGTGTGCCACTCTTTCGTCTGCTAAAGAAAGGAGTCGAGTTCGAATGGGATCAGAAATGTCAAGACGCCTTCGATGCCATTCGCCAGTACCTGTAGAATCCACTGGTTTTACCTCCTCTTGAACCTAATAAGCCATTGATTCTCTATTAATCTGTGACTAATTCGGCTATGGGATGTATGCTTGCACAAGAAGGTGAAACTAGAATCGAAAAAGCTGTCTACTACTTAAGCAAGAAGATGACGGGGTCAGAAATACGGTACACACCATTGAAAAAACATGCTGGGCTTTAGTTTATGCTTCCCAAAAATTGAGGCATTACATGCTGTCTTTCACGGTGAATATCATCTTGCAGATGGACCCGTTAAAGTACCTATTTGAAAAGCCGACAATAACACAAAGGCTAGCCCGCTGGTTACTTTTGTTATCTAAATTTGACCTTAAGTACGTCACCCGAAAGTTAGTCAAGGGTAGAGCAGTGGCAGAATTCCTGATCGACCAACCAGTTGAGGGATATGAAGATACAGAGTTCTAGTTTTCTGACGAATAGCTGATGAAAGTCGGGAATGACAAGTGGACTCTATACTTTGATGGCGCATCCAACCAGTACAGCTATGGAATAGGAGTCTTTCTTGTCACTCCTAACGAATCGCACATTTTCTTGTCTTTGAAGCTCAATTTTGAAGTTGCCAATAATCAAGCTGAGTATGAAGCGTATTTAGCTAGATTGGAGGTAGCATTAGAATTAGGGGCAAGGAAGCTAGAAGTCATCGAAGATTTAGCACTGGTAGTTTCACAACCAAGAGGAGAATGGAAGGTCAGGGATTTAACCTTGATTCTCAATCATCAAGAGTTAGAGAAATCGATACCATGTTTCGAATCAGTGATCTTTACCCATGTGCCAAGACTACAGAACAAGTTCATCGATGCACTGGCCACCTTAGCATCCATGATTGATATACCATCCGGGGTCTGAATGAGGCCCTTGATAATCGAACAGAAGAGAAAGCCGACGTATGAGGTGATAGCCACAATCGAGGATAGCGTCGATGACTTTCCATGGTATTTTGACATCCAGAATTTCGTGGAGAAAGGAGAATATCGCAGATTTTCTAGTAAAAATGACAAAAAGGGCGATACGAAAACTATCTACACAGTTTGTCATTTACAGTGAAAGACTGTACAAACGAGGGTATTTTGGGGTCAATAAGCTGTGTGTTAGCACTGAAGAGGGCCAAGAGCTGATGAAAGAAACACACGTAGGAGTCTGTGGGTCTCACATGAGTGGAAACATGTTAGCCAAGAAGATCCTACGATAAGATATTTTTGGATGACAATGGAGACAGACTGTATACAGTTCGTGCGGAGATGTCATAAGTGTCAAATTCACGCAAATCTTATGCACGTTCTCCCATCTCAGCTGTATAACCTAACGTTGCCATGGCCATTCTCGATATGGGGCATTGATGTGACCAACATGATAACACCGAAGGCACAAGTTCATTTTAGTGGCCATTGACTATTTTACCAAGTGGGTGGAAGCAGCTTCCTACTTGGTATTTGTGGCGCCGAAATTTGGGGTTTTAAAAAATGGTCAAAAATAAGAGAATTCAAAGATGTTTGAAAAATATTTTAACACCTTGAAAGCTAAATTCTAAACATTTTTTTTTTTTGAAAATAGAGTTGCCACTTAGTTTTTGAGAAAAACTAAGAAAAATAAAAATGACTACTAATTTTTAGAACGTTTAACTAGAGAAAAAGGGTTCGGGAATTAAGGTACGAATCGGAGAAGGTGTTAGGCACCCCGTTCGCCCAACTGTAAAGTTGGCCTCTACTATTCACCATTGGTTCTTTTAATATGATTTCTCAAATACTTGCAAATAAAGAAAGTTGCGGCAAAGAGAGAATATCTAAAATCAAATAATGAAAATACATATAATAGGTATATAGGTATCAAAATAAAAGTCCTAAGTTTTACGACATCCAATTTCTAATTAAAGGATATATGGAGTACACCCACATGCAATTTTTACCAAAATAAATTAGCTATCATAATTTTCATAAAAGAATAGGAATATACTAAAAATTGCTAAAATTTCCTAAATATGAATTGTTATAAAATGAACTAAACTATTCAAAACACAATTTTAAAGAAATTAACTAAAATATGTATATTATCAAAACACGTTAGGTCAATATGATGAACTAATAAAAAAAATAAGAAATGTAAAATAAAAGATGCATAAAAAATCCTAAAAAAAAAATTTGTACTAAAATGAAAAGTGGTTAGAAAAAAAATGCTATACTAATAAAAGAAAATCTAATTATTTACATTTTAATGAGACAAGAGAAAGTAAAATGAAAAGAAAAGAAAAGAGAAAAAAATTACACTTAAAAAAGAAAATTAGATTAAAAAACTTTTTATGTTTTTTGTGTTTAACAAAAGAAAAGTATCATGAAAAGAAAATTAAATTATGGAAAAAGAAGAAAAAGAAAATGTAGCTTTATAGAAAAATAAATACGATCATTAAAAGAAAAAGAATACTAAATGAAACTTTATAAGGAAATTAAAGTTAATAATAAAAAAAAAATAAAGAAAAAAAGATCATTAGTATTAAATGAAAAAGAAAAGAAATACTAGTAAAGGAAAGGAAAGGAAAAGAAAAAAATGGAACTATTAAAAGAATTTTAAACTAATGCTTAAAAGAAAAGAAAAATAAAAAAAAATGGTAGATTATTGAACTAATGGTAAGAAGATAAAAAGATATTAAATTAATATTACAAGAAAAGAAAAAAAATTACTAGTAAATGAAATTAGACTAATGCTAGAAAGATAAAAGAAATTAAATACAACTATTTAAGTCAAATGTGAATTTAGTATTGATAACTACATTCACGTGAATGTAAGTGTATTACTATAACAATTAACAATATTAATAAATTGTAATTGCCAAAATATGTTAGCACTATTTTGATAAATTAGAAAACTTAAGATAAGTAAACAAATAAATAAAACAAGAAAAATAAGCAAAAACTTGAATTTGAACACAAATGCAACAACTATATATGTAATACAATAACGTAGTCAAAATGAAACGAATCAAATTAACCTGGTTACTCCAAAGAGGTAGAAAATGGAGTTAGAAGGACCGGGGATCTAAGCAAAGTACTTAGATCGCTAAAGAATACTCGATTCGGGGAATGGCAATGGGCAATTTGATCCTCGGGTGATGATTCAAGCTAGGGTTTTAGAATTTCGGTATCGGGGGTTTGGCTCTCGGTATTTCAGCAGGGTTTCGGCGTCGGGGCTTGAAATTGCTCAGTGACTCGACAGAGCTTCTCTCACTAAACCTCTCACTAAAATTCTCTCTGAAAACGTACGCTGGGGTACGGTATTTATAGAATTCTTCAACCAATGAGATGCTGACACGTTTTGGGACACGTCAGGCCATTTGGAGTTGGCGGTCGCCATGTTTGAAAAGGTTTCAAGAGGTTCTATTGGCGGTCGCCTGAATGAATATTGTCACGCCCCAAAATCCAGGGTCACGTGAAAATCCACCAAATACCAGTTTAACGAAAATAAGTTTTCATACATTTAAATCCACCTGTTGAAATCAGAAGAATACCTAACATGCGTCTCTCATAAGCACTAATTATCAGATTCAACAAGGATAAATATATTGACTTGAGGCGTACAAAACAAGCCTTCAAGCAAGCATACAAAAAGGAAAACTAGAAAAGTCTTCTACAACCACAGGCACCACTAGATCAACTCCTCATGATCATCAAACTCCAAACCTAAAAATGGTTTTACAACAAAATCCCATACCGTAAGCCGAAACCCAATAGAAACAGACTATAAAGTTGTAAAGCATGATATGCAATCATATAGGGGGAGCTAACTTAACCACAGCAAAAAAGGTTTTACATTATAAAATTCTAAAATTTTCCATCAGACTCCCAAAGCCTCCAAATGATTTTCCATCCACAAAAGAAGGCATTTACATAATGCAAAAGTAACGTTTCACAGTTAAGGTAAAATAGTAACCAAAACGTTATTTTCCCACTCGGGTCACACACCGAGAAAAAGAGAATGAATCCTATGTACCGACTCTGTCACAAGGGGACAGAGGTAACAACTATAAACTCTTGCCCCGTACCCAATCCGTACACATCGTAGGACTGGTTAGGTAATGACAAGTTCTATACGGAGCCACCACAACGTAAAAGCTGACTTTACGGACTAAAATCGAAAGATAAAAGCACCTACCACCTTCTTTACGGGAACTACCCCGAAGGACAAAGGTACCTTCTCTGCGTACGTTTTCGGACTTCCACCGAGGGCAACTTGTGCCAAATACCCACTATCCCAGTACATCTAGAGAATCATTTCAAAAATCGTCCCGTAGCTCAACTATGAAAATATTTTCACAAAATACATGAAACATGTATATAGATCCATCCATCAACATGGAGATCAAACAAAAACATTTTGAAATATTTTTCTCTATTTTTAACAAAACGTTTCAAAAATGAGACTCAACCCCAAAGGTTGGCTCAAATCCTCCAAAATACCAAGTGTTGAGATTTTCATCAAAAACTACCATTTTCAAACCTACCTTTGAAAATCATACGTTCACAAGCCATACGATGTAATATACCAAGAAAAGCGAAAAACATGCTTTTTACCCTAAAAACATGGTTTAAACATAAATATGACATTGATGTATTTTCTACCCGGTAAAAATACGTATAATTATATATAACACCCTTATACAGTAGTAGGGTCTAGAATCCTACCTCAGTGAGTCAAAACTCAAAATCTCGAAAATCATACCTCGTTAGAATGAGAATCTGTCTGGATGGGTGCGAAGCCCACGTCCCCGATAGTAAGGATCCAGAAAGAAATTAACAAAAAACCAAGCCCCGGGCCCTCAAAAGCTAGAGAGAAGGCACAAAAATGGGAAACTTAGTTTCTAAGAAAGGTTTAAAACAAATATCTTAGCCCCTGGGATATTTATAGAAACACCAAAAAGGTACTGTCTGGTCGATCGAACCCCCATGTCCAGTCGACCGAACTTAAAATATTTGGTCCAGTCCACTGGGCCAAGCCCTTCAGTCGACCGAACTGCTGGGCAGTGTGTTTTTCAACGTAAAACATAGTTTTTGCTCCAAACACAAGCCACACAAGCTTTTACCAAACCCCAAAAAGTATATAACACATTTATACATGCTGTTCTAGAACACAAAAGCATAAACCATTCGTAGATGATATTCATGTGATAAAAGAAACACGTCAAACATGAATATATATAAAAAAATGAAATGGTACAGGGGTCTCACAACTCTCCCTCCTTAAGGAATTTTGCCCCCGAAATTCACTACAAGGTCACGAGATAAACAGGTCTGGGTATCTAGCATGCATCCTTGACTCGAGCTCCCAAGTCGCTTCTTTAACCCCGTGACGAAGCCACTGAACTTTAACATAAGCATTCGTTCTCTCCCGTAACACTTGCTCCTTCGTATCTAGGATCTTCACTAGACGCTCCTCATACGTGATATCTTCATCAACCCGCAGTTCAGCCCAATCTAACACACGTGAAGGATCAGGCTCATACCTCTGAAGCATAGAAACGTAAAAGGCATTGAGCATAGATGCTAACTGAGGTGGCAAGGCCAGACGATATGCTACCATCCCAATCCTCTCTAGGATCTCAAAGGGTCTAATAAAACGTGGTGATAGCTTCCTGTTACGCCCAAATCTCATCAACCCTCTACGTGGTGAGACCTTCAGAAACACATGATTCTCCACTGCAAACTCCAAAGGTCATCTCCTTTGATCTGCATAACTCTTCTGGCGGCTTTGAGCTATCACCAGACGTTGATGAATCACTGCGATCTTCTCCGTCGTCTCCTGTACTAAGTCGAGTCCCAAAACAGTGGTCTCACCCACTTCTGTCCAACACACCGGTGATCTACACGGCCTACTATACAGAGACTCATATGGTGCCAGCCCAATACTAGACTGATGGCTGTTGTTGTATGCAAACTCTGCCAATGATAGATGATCCTCCTAAGAATCCCAAAAATCAAGCACACAGGCTCTCAACATATCCTCCAAAATTTGGATGGTCCTCTCAGACTGACAGTCAGTCTGTGGGTGAAAAGCTGTGCTGAAGGTCAAGCTAGTCCCCAAAGCCATCTGAAGACTCTTCTAGAAGCGCGATGTAAAGCGCAGGTCTCGATCGGAAACAATAGTCACAGGTATTCTGTGCAGTCGAACTATCTCTCAAATGTACAGTCGACTCAGTCTGTTCATTGGATCTCTCACTCGAATGGGAAGAAAGTGTGCAGATTCTTCAACCTATCCACCACAATCCAAACGGCATCGTGTCCTGTCGGCAATCGAGGAAGTCCTGACACAAAATTCATCGTGACATTTTCTCACTTCCACTAGATATAGGCAACGGCTGTAACAATCTTACCGGTCGCTGATGTTCTACCTTTACTTGCTGACAAGTAAGGCGGCGAGAGACAAATCGGATCATGTCCCTCTTTATTCCCGTCGACCAAAACTGACGACGCAAATCGTGAAACATCTTCATGCCTCCTGGATTCACTACAAGACGTGAATGATGAAACTCATGTAGCACCTCAGCATGGCACGACTCTGGTAAAAACAGACGCCCTGTTAACCTCAAACTCTGATCTAAACCCACTGTCCATCCTGCTGTATCATTCCCACTAGCAATGCGGTCCCGTATCATCTGAGCCTCCTGATCGGTCCGTTGAGCCTCTAACACGCAAGCAACCAAAGTGGGCTGTGAAGCTACTGAATATAAGGTTGCACCTCTCCCTGTCTCCCTGAGACACAGATCAAACTCCCCAACATCTCCAAGCATATCCCATTCCCGTATAGCCACAAAAGCTAACGAACCATGAGATCTTCTACTGAGTGCCTCAGCTACGACGTTTGCCTTTCCCGGGTGGTACTACAAATCAAAGTCGTAGTCTCCCAACAACTCCATCCATCGTTGTTGGCAAAGATTCAAGTCCTTCTATGAAAACAAGTATTTTAAGCTCTTGTGATCAGAGAAAACCTCAAAATGCTCACCATAAAGATAATGCCGCCATGTCTTCAATGCGCAGACCACGGCTGCCAACTCCAAATCATGCGTCGGGTAGTTCCTCTCGTGTGTCTTCAGCTGTCGCGAGCCATAGGCTACAACCTTACCTCCCTGGATCAATACACATCCCAAACCATCGTACGATGCGTTGCAATACACTGTATACCCCAGACCTCGCTCTGGAATAATCAACGTTGGCGTTAGGCTTATTATGTCGGCTGCAGAGCCAAAAGTCATTTCCTTTTCTGATAAGAATTTGCCAGCAGAAGGAAAGAATCATAGCAAACCCCTGCACATAACTATTAAATGCTTGGAAAAGTGGGTCCCGGTGATTCTTATTGATAATGGGTCCGCGTTAAATGTCTGCTCGCTTAGAACAGTAGTTTGCTTGGGACTAAAGCCGAAACATTTCTCACCTAGTAATCAGGAAGTCCGAGCCTACGATAACACGAGGAGAGATGTGCTTGGCTTAGTATCATTCGCGTTATTAGTATGGCCTCTACAGACATCGATTTAGTTCCACATATTGGGCGTACCAACCTCTTTCAACCTGTTACTAGGCAAGCCATGGCTGAATGACCCGAACGTCTAGGCAGTGCCATCGACTCTTCACCAAAAGTTGAAACTGATAAAGAATAGGACAGTTCTGATTATCCATGGAGAAGACAGTATTCAACCCCAAGAGGAAAAGGCTCAACTCTCTTGGAGGTTCAGCATGGCGAAGGGGATGTGTCGCTAAGTGGCTTCCGATTCGATGAAGCGCAAGCTATACAGGTGTTATTGAATGAAGAAGAGATGTCCATCAACCCAAGAGCAATTATAATGATGAGGAAAATGTCCTACTTTTCGGGCATGGGGCTAGGGCGTAAGAAGCAAGGAATTCTTGAACCTATCCAGGTATTGCCAGCTTCTTGCCGTTTCGGTCTTAGATATAAACCGACAGAAGAAGATTTAGAAGGGCCTAAAACTGGACGGAAGGTCAACTATTCAGGAACACTCAAAGGATATTTTGTCAAAGAAGGAGAAGATTTCCCGTACTGTGGCTTCCCAGAACCATGAATCGATGAAGTAATTGACCAAAAGTTGCGAAGTGTATGTGGACGACACGATAGTCAAGTCCAAGGATCGGGATGGCCACATCGTAGCACTGCGAAAGTTCTTTGAAAGGATTCAGAAGTACAAGATGCGACTCAACCCACAGAAGTGTGCCTTCGGGGTTACCGCCGAAAAGATGCTTGGGTTTATAATCACTCAACGAGGCATTGAAGTCGATCCTTCAAAGATCAAAGCAATTTTAGAAATGCCTCATCCGAAGACCGTGCGAGAAGTCAGGGGATTTCTGGGCAAGATACAGTTCCTCAGTCTGTTCATCGTAAGATTGACAACTACCTGCATGCCACTCTTCCGTCTGCTGAAGAAAGGAGTCGAGTTTGAATGGGATCAGAAATATCAAGACGACTTCGATGCCATACGTCATTACCTGTAGAATCTACTGGTTCTACCTCCTTTCGAACCTAATAAGCCACTAATTCTCTATTTATCAGTGACTGATTCGGCTATGAGATTATGCTGGCACAAGAAGGTGAAACTAGAATCGAAAAGGCTGTCTACTATTTAAGCAAGAAGATGCCGGGGTCAAAAATACGATACACACCATTGGAAAAAACATACTGGGCTTTGGTTTAGGCTTCCCTAAAATTGAGGCATTTCATGCTGTCTTTCACGGTGAATATCATCTCCCGGATGGACCCGTTAATGTACTTATTTGAAAAGTCGACATTAACACGAAAGCTAGCCCGCTGGCTACTTTTGTTATCTAAATTTGACCTTAAGTACGCCACTCAAAAGTTAGTCAAGGGTAGACCAGTGGCAGAATTCGTGGCCGACCAACTAGTTGAGGGAGATGAAGATACAGTGTTCCAGTTTCCTGACGAATAGCTAATGAAAGTCGGGGATGACAAGTGGACTCTATACTTTGATGGCGCATCCAACCAGTATGGCTATGGAATCGGAGTCCTTCTTGTCATTCCTGACGAATTGCACGTTCTCTTGTCTTTAAAGCTCAATTTTGAAGTTACCAACAATCAAGCTGAGTATGAAGCGTATTTAGCTAGATTGGAGGCAGCATTTGACTTAGGGGCAAAGAAGCTAGAAGTTATTGGAGATTCAGCACTGGTAGTTTCACAAGCAAGAGGAGAATCGAAGGTCAGGGATTTAACCTTGATTCTCAATCCACAAGAGCTACAGAAACTGATACTATGTTTCGAATCAGTGATCTTTACCCATGTGCCAAGACTACAGAACAAGTTCATCGATGCACTGGCCACCTTAGCATCCATGATTGATATACCATCCGGGGTCAGAATGAGGCCCTTGATAATCGAACAGAAGAGAAAGCCGGCATATGAGGTGACAGCCGCAATCGAGGATAGCGTCGATGTAACGCTTTCATCCCGTTTTAATATTGTTCGAATATGTTTTTGAAATAAAACCAATGTGAAAATCCTTTCTTTGAAAACTGTGCCTTTAAACAACCCATTTATGCCTTAAAATCCATTTATGAAAAACTTGATTTAAAATAATGTTTAACGGTGAAACACAGCAGAGACAGCTCGAGCGGACACCTCACCGTTCGAGTGGTGACGCACCCGAGAGTTTTTGCCCAAAAATTGTGAAAAATGTCTATATTTTGGAAACAAGATTCAAATGAATGATTTTATTAAACCTGTCTAGAGGGAGTAAAACCGTGACAAGGAAACAAGTAATTGAGAACCAAATCATTCTTTATCATAAGCCAAACATTGCTGCCAAAAATCGTTCAGAGATGGATCAAAACATTTAACCCAACCAAATAAGTACGTCATCACATGTACGCATCACATGAACATATGACCCTAAGGTCTTACAACATCGGTATTTTAGGTCATAATTACAGTAATCCAAGTATCCAAAAAGAATTACATCTTTATACTCTCATGTCTCAAAAATTAACTATTTAAGGAGACAATGTAATCCTATCAACTTTCCAAAATGCCATCAACCACTGGTCTTACTCTACGGCCTTCTTTCCATTATTACCTGAAATGCTGTTAAACAACATGAGCTGAAAGTCGTAGGAACAAGACTAACATTGAATATATGCATGACATGCGAAGATGGTTATGCAGGATATATGCACAAGTTTAATAGAATTTCCATCTTTCATTCCAAAGTAAATTTCCCGTGCATAACCAGGTTTGTGCAAAACGTGTTTATTGTTCTCTATCAACTAAATACATTAAACACCTTCAATTCCCAATTTATGAATTTACTAGCCCGATAATTTATAACAAACGCCTACACACAATGGCATTTCTTGTATTTCACCAACTCGTGGTTAACAAATTCAGGTGCCGGCGCCGGACCAGCGTATAGACCCGCGCAACATTACAACCAACCCGGCCACACAGGCCCCAAAGAGTAACGAGACGTTCTATACGCCGACACAACTAACATCCTTTCCCGGTTCACTAGCTGGTGGCCAGAGAACCCAATCTGCGTAGTTTTTCAGTCTTTCACTGTGGAGCAACTCGTGCCCAAACTTAAACGATCCCTTGGATCCCAAATCAGCCCTTTATATATATATATATATATATATATATATATATATATATCACAAAACGCACGCACGAGTTCAACCCTAAGGGTTCCTCTCGCCCAACCCGTATCATTATACATTTTCATTATTCACATATTCAATACTATAGGGCTCAAACTTCGGATTAATCGTTATATGGCACCAACTTCACAAATTCATGAAATAAAGCTCACAGTAAGTTGTAATAACTCCCAATTTAATCATTGATCATATCAATTTCATCATACCAATGCTTTAAACCCAAACCCTCAATTTCCATGGTTTAAATCAAAACCCAAACCCTAGATTCTCATTTTTTTGTTCCAATCATAAGAAAGAACAATATCAAGATAGGATGGAGTTAAATCCCTCATAAATCCAAAATCTAGCCTCCATTATCATCAAACTCACTTAGGGTTTCAAGAGAACTTAAATTTCAAGCTCGCATACTCATAAACTTAAAATATACGACACATATCACATAAACATTCAAAGAAAGTCTTGATTCTGACCTTTGGGATGCTAGATCCACGAGAAAAAGCTTCACACGAGCTTTAATCACGAAGATCTCCAACCACGTGGTGAGAATATCGTCTTTTAAGACTAAAATTGGCTCTCCAATGGTTGAATCGCCGAGAGGGATGCAAGAAACTCACCTCAAAGAGGTTAAACAAACCTCTATAAGCTCTCAAACCTAAACCCTAACCTTCACCCTTGCTTTAGAGAGAGAGAGCAATGAAAGGAATGAAAGGAAAGGGTCTACGCGACCCTTAAAAAGAAACAGATCTGCGACAGTCCGCTTGAGCGGACCTCCACTGCTCGAGCGATCACCCTCCAGTAACTCTCTACCACTCCACCGCTCAAGCGGTCAGGACCCCGCTCGAGCGGTCAATCCTGAACTGCGATCTCCATCTTCACTAAGGCTACAACTGAGCCATACAACCATACAACATCACCCAACCGAATTTGCCTGCATAATTCCACATTCAACCATCACTACGAACATGTACTAGTTCAAAAATAAACTTTCGTGCATGGTTTATACTCCTAAACATTTCCACAAGATATAACATATATATTTTAATTAAATTTCCAAAATTAACTAGGGTCTCAATCGTTATAATCTCCCCCACTTAGGAGATTTCGTCCTCGAAATTACTCACACCTCATGAACCAAACAACCCGTGATAATTTCTACGAACCTCTGATTCTCGTTCCCACGTAGCTTCCTCAACGCCATGGTGTAGCCATAACACCTTTACATATTGAATGGTCCTCCCCTATAAAGCATGTTATTTTGTGTCAAGGATTCCCACCGATTTTTCCTCGTAGGTAACATCATCGTCAACCCTCAACTCCGTCCAATCCAAGACATGGGACGGGTCCGACTCATAATTACGCAACATGGACACGTGAAAAATGTTGTGTACCGAGGCCAACTGCGGCAGTAATGCTAAATAGAAGGCCACTTCCCCGACTCTATCAAGAATTTAAAACGAGCCTATGAAATGCGGCAATAACTTCCCACTCTTACCAAACCTCATTAGACCTTTTCTCGGTGAAACTTTCAAGAATACGTGATCTCCCACCTCAAATGCTAACGGTCTTCTTCTTTTATCTGCATAACTTTTCTGACAGCTTTGGACGGTTATTAAACGTTTACGGATCGTGCTGATCTTTTCTGTGGTCTCACGTACAAGCTCGGGTCCTAGCATGGCCATTTCACCAACGTTGGTCCAACACACTGGTGATTAGCAAGGTCTACCGTACAACGCCTCCTAAGGTGCCATATCGATGCTCGATTGGTAACTATTATTGTAGGCGAATTCTACCAACGGTAAGTGGTCCTCCCATGACCCATGAAAATCCAAAACACACGCCCGTAACATATCTTCGAGTATCCGAATGGTGCGTTCCGACTGGCCATCCGTCTAGGGGTGAAAAGCGGTACTAAGAAGTAGGCTCGTTCCCAAGGCTGACTGTAAACTTTGCCAAAAACGTGACGTGAAACGAGAGTCTCGATCAGAAACAATAGAAATTGGTACCCCATGGTGTCTAACAATCTCGCGTATATAGAGCTTACTGAGTTTATCAACCGAGTCCGTCATGCGGATTGGTAAGAAATGTGCCGACTTAGTTAATCTGTCCACCACAACCCATTTGGCATCATGTCCCTTCGGTGATCTCGAAAGACCTGAGATAAAATCTATAGCGATATTTTCCCATTTCCACTATAACACTGGTAAAGGTTGCAACTGACCCGCTGGTTTCTGGTGCTCGGCTTTCACTTGTTGACACGTGAGACAGCGCGAAATGAAAACCGCGACATCTTTCTGCATACCTTTCCACCAAAATTACCTACGTATGTCATGATACGTTTTTGTGCTACTCGGATGCACCGCCAGGCGTGAATGATGAAACTCGTGTAACACGTCTTCCCGAAGCATCTCCGGCACAAAGATCCTTCCTATAAATCTCAGGCTTTGATCGGGGTGGATAGTCCAGTCCTTGGCACTCTCGTCATTTAAAACTTGTATCTAAAACATCAAGCTCTCAGCATCCACTTGTTGTGCCTCCACAACGCGACGGACAAGAGTAGGTTGAGAAATTTTCGTAAGCAGGGCAACACTCCCGTCGAACTTTCCCAAGTGAAGGTCATACTCTCCAACTTCTCCAAGCATATTCCACTCTATAACTGCTATCCTTGCTAGTGTACTCAAGGATTTTTGACTGAGGGCGTCGGCTACTACATTTGCCTTGCCCGGGTGATACTGGAGGTCAAAGTCATAATCTCCTAAGAACTCCATCCATCTCCTCTGATGCAAATTCAGATCCTTCTATGAACAAATATTTCAAGCTTTTA
Organism: Heliamphora pulchella; assembly: GCA_032270985.1. Lineage (NCBI taxonomy): Eukaryota > Viridiplantae > Streptophyta > Magnoliopsida > Ericales > Sarraceniaceae > Heliamphora > Heliamphora pulchella. Next base: position 12,837 of record JAULJZ010030528.1, on the reverse strand, counting down.
TGGTCCGAGAACACTTCGAAGTGCTCCCCAAATAGGTAATGTCTCTAGATCTTAAGGGCAAAGATCACTGTTACGAGCTCCAAGTCATGCATAGGGTAATTCCTCTCGTGAACTTTCAGCTGTCTCGATCCATAGGCCACCACCTTATCTAGTTGCATCAGCACGCAACCCAATCCCTCATACGACGCATCACAGTAAATGGTATAACCGAGTCCTCTCTCCGAAACAGTCAGAATTGGTGTACTTGTTAGTAGCGTCTTCAATGTCAAGAAGGCGAGCTCACAACTATCGTTCCATACAAACTTGATTCCCTTTTGTGTAAGACGTGTCAGAGGCACTGCAAGCCTAGAGAAATCTTTCACAAAGCGTCGGTAATATTCTGCCAATCCCAAGAAGCTCTGAATCTCAAACACACTTTTCGGTCTTTCCCACTCCATCACCACCTTAATCTTGGATGAATCCACGGCCACTCCATCCTTTGAAACTACATGCCCTAGAAACTTTACTTCTGACAACCAAAATTCACATTTGTCATACTTAGCATATAATCGATGTTCTCGTAATAACTGCAAGGTGATTCGAAGATGTTCCTCATGTTCTTGTTCCGATGGAGAGTAGATTAAAATGTCGTCCACGAATACCACCACGAATTGATCAAGATAGGGGTGAAAGATGCGATCATAAGGTGCATAAACGTTATTGGTGCATTGGTCAACCCGAATGGCATGACTAGAAATTCAAAATGCCCATAACGCGTACAAAAAGCTATCTTTGGAATATTTTCCTCCCTAACTCGTAATTGATGGTATCCCGACCTCAAGTCGATCTTCGAGAAACAACAAGAACCTCTTAGTTGATCAACCAAATCATCGATACGCGGCATAGGGCATTTGTTTTTAACAGTCACTTGGTTCAACTTACAATAATCTATACAAAGACGTAACGACCCATCTTTCTTCTTTGCAAATAGTGCTGGGGCTCCCCACAGAGACACGCTAGGGAGGATGAACCCTTTATCTAACAACTCTTGAACCTGCACTTTCAACTCTACTAACTCGGCTGGTGCAAAGCGATAGAAAGGCATAAAAATGGGGACAGTCCCCGGGATAAGATCTATGGAAAACTCAACCTCTTGTCATGGTGGAAGTTTAAACAACTGGCTCGGAAACACATCTAGAAACTCACAAACAACAGGAGGAAGTTCTCCCTGGGTGGAACCAGTCTCACCTACAGATAGGGCAGAGAAAAGGAGATTGAGGCTGTCCCAGCCCCGTGATCCAAGAGGCCTAGGTGCTAAACCACTGTCTCGGTCACCCACAAAATAAAAAGAATCTCCCTCCGGAGTGCATACAAACACCCGTCATCGGCCACAATCAATGTAGGCTCGAAAGGTTGTCAACCAATCAATTCCTAAGATAATATCAAACGATAACATATCGATTACAATAAAATCGAATACCAAACGATGGTCGGCAACCTCCATCTCACAATCTCTACAGACACGCCTCAACACAGCAACCTCACCTAACGGTGTCTCTACGCACAAGGCCTTATCCAACACATCTACCTCTAACCCTAGTGCAAATGCAAATGAAGATGAAATGAAAGAATATAATGCTCCGGTGTCGACAAGACCATTGACCCAAGAATGGTACACTAGAAAGGTACCTCGTATGATCGAAGGACAAGCTGCGGTATCTGGCAGGACAGGTTCTACCGATGTACTGGGCTCCACAAGAGCATACACGCGTCCTTGGTTCCCCTGATTCTGCCCCCATTGCTCTTGCCTACTGGCAGCCTCACTGACTGGGCTGAGGTAGCTCCTCCTACTGTCCTCATTGACTGTACCCCCGACTGTTGTTGCGACAGACCATGATCCTGTCGTCCCTACGATGACTGTACCCGATGTGCTCCAGCAGTACCCTGAATATTCCCTCCCTGAGGGTAATCTCGTCGGATGTGACCCATCTGGCCACACTAAAAACATGAAGGCGTGGTCCTCCCCTGAGCCTAATTCTACTATTGCTACTGCTGTCCTCTCTGTTGACAATCCTTTACGCGGTGTTCCGGCTGTCTGCATGCATAGCATACTAACTCTCGATGCTCAAAACGTCCAGATGAACCCATAGACAGTGTGGGTGCCGATCGTGGCTGAAATTGTGATCCCGTGGGATAAGAACTCGATTCCCCTAATTTTTGCCATTTCACCTGACGTCCTTCAGACTGAACACTGAAAATCCCTTGATACGACTTACTCTCCCTTATCTTGCGGCCCTCTTCCATTGCATTCTCTACTCGGATTGTGGCTTCCACAAGCTCAGTGTAAACTCTAAAACCCAATGCTGTAATTCTGTCTTTGAACGAAGGTTGAAGACCTCTTTCAAACCTCTTAGTATGTAGCTCCTCCGTTGCCACCATTTCGGGTGCGAACCGTGACAAGTTTGCGAACTTAGCCTCGTATTGGATCACGGTAAGATTCCCTTGAATAAGAGAAAAGAACTCCTCCCGATACACATCCTGTGAAGAACTTGGAAAATACTATTCCAAAAAGACTCAGGTAAAAGCTGTCCACGTGCCATCTACAGTGGTCTTAGCAAACTTTCACCACTCTCTGGCATCTTCTCGAAGTTGGAACGCCTCCAACCTGACGCGTAACTCATCTTCCCCAATCTCTAAGGTATCTAAGATTGTCGTGGTTACCTCCAACTACTCAGTAGCAACTTTAGGGTCCGGCTCCCCAAAGAATGTTGGAGGATTCAACCGTCGAAATTTCCTCATTGCTATAGAGGCCCTTGGCTCAGAAGCCCTCACTCTAGCCCTAGTCACCTCGGCCATTGCCCTCATTGTAGCAAGCATTTTTTGAACAACATCAACACCGCCCTCTTATTCATGCGGGGCATGATCATCCCCTTCTTTCGAAACTTGGGTAAATGCACGACCACGGCCACGGCCTCAGCCCCTTCCACTTCTTGGCATCATCTCTACGATTAAGAAAGAACAAGGAGAGGCATCAACACAATCCCATATAAATTCATCTCTCATAGATGACATCGCTCTTCAATAAGACATCACTTCATCATAATCATCATATTAATGCACCTTATGCAACACATAACGAGAGGGACTAATTGGAATGACACGTCAATCCGGCTAACTCGTTTAGCTTTCTAGTTAGAACGGACGTTGGCCAAATGCCTTTCTAACTCGATCCCTAAACCAATAGACGGGCTGTCCAAGGGCCAAACATAACATCCTAAAAGTCCACCCTCCATACCCAAACAACACATATCATGCGAATGCCCAATTATACTCAAGATGCCTCATGCTAACATACCAAGTTATGAATGTCACACATCAATGAAAACTCTCATGCAGTAGATCAACCAACCCCACGGTTCCTCGGTATTAGAACCTAATGCTTTGATACAATTTGTAACGCTTCAATTCTGTTTTAATATAGTTCGAATATGTTTTTGAAACCAAACCGATGTGAAAATCCTTTCTTTGAAAACTGTGCCTTTGAACAACCCATTTATGCCTTAAAATCCATTTATAAAAAACTTGATTTAAAATAATTTTTGACCGTGAAACACAGCGGAGACCGCTCGAGCGGACACCTCATCGCTCAAGTAGTGACACACCCGAGAGCTTTTGCCCAAAAATTGTGAAAAATGTCTATATTTTGGAAACAAGATTCAAATGAATGATTTTATTAAACCTGTCTAGAGGGAGTAAAACCGTGACAAGAAAACAAGTAATTGAGAACCAAATCATTTTTTATCATAAGCCAAATATTGCTGCCAAAAATCATTCATAGATGGATCAAAACATTCAACCCAACCAAATAAGTACGTCCTCACATGCACGCATCACATGAACATATGACCCTAAGGTCTTACAACATCGGTATTTTAGTTCATAATTACAATAATCCAAGTACCCAAAAAGAATTACATCTTTACACTCTCATTTCTCAAAAATTAACCATTTAAGGAGACAATGTAATCCTGTCAACTTTCCAAAAATCCATCAACCACTGGTCTTACTCCACGGCCTTCTTTTCATTATTACCTGAAATGTTGTTAAACAATATGAGTCAAAACTTGTAGGAAAAAGACTAACATTGAATATATGCATGATATGCGAAGATGGTTATGCAGGATATACGCACAAGTTTAATAGAATTCCCATCTTTCATTCCAAAGTAAATTTCCCGTGCATAACCCAATTTGTACAAAACGGGTTTATTGTTCTCTATCAACTAAAAACATTTAACACCTTCAATTCCTAATTTATGAATTTACCAACCCGATAATTTATAACACACGCCTACACACACAGTGGTATTTCTTGTATTTCACCAACTCGTGGTTAACAAATTCAGGTGCCGACGCCAGATGAGCGTATAGACCTGCACAAAGTTACAACTAACCCAGCCACACAGGCCCCATGGAGTAAGGAGACGGTCTATACCCTGACACAACTAACATCCCTTCCCAGTTCACCAGCCAGCAGGCCAAAAACTAAATCTGTGCAGTTTTTCGGTCTTTCACCGTGGAGCAACTCGTGCCTAACCTTAAACGATCCCTTGGATCCCAAATTGACCCATTTTATATATATATATATCACAAAATGCACGCACGAGTCTAACCCCAAGCGTTCTTCTTGCCTAACCCGTATCATTATACATTTTCATTATTCACATATTCAATACTATAGGGCTTAAACTTCAGATTAATCGTTATATGGCACCAACTTCACAAATTCATGAAATAAAGCTCACAATAAGTTGTAATAACCCCCAATTTAATCATTAATCATAACAATTTCATCATACCAATACTTTAAACCCAAACCCTAGATTCTTATTTTTTTTGTTCCAATCATAAGAAAGAACAATATCAAGATAGGATGAAGTTAAATCCCTCATAAATCCAAAATCTAGCCTTCATTATCATCAAACTCACTTAGGGTTTCAAGAGAACTCAAATTTCATGCTCGCATACTCATAAACCTAAAATATACGACACATATCACATAAACGTTCAAAGAAAGTCTTGAATATTACCTTTGGGATGCTAGATCCACGAGAAAAGCTTCACACGAGCTTCAATCATGAAGATCTCCAACCACGTGGTGAGAATATCATCTTTCAAGAACAAAATCAGCTCTCCAACGGTTGAATCACCGAGAGGGACGCAAGAAACTCACCCCAAAGAGGCTAAACAAACCTCTATAAGCTCTCAAACCTAAACCCTAACCTTCACCCTTGCTTTAGAGAGAGAGAGGAATGAAAGGTATGAAAGAAAAGGGTCCACGCAACCCTTAAAAAGAAACAGATCCACGACAGTCCGCTCGAGCAGACATCCACCGCTCGAGCGGTAACCCTCTAGTAACTCTCTGCCACTCCACCGCTCGAGCGGTCAGGACCCCGCTCGAGCTGTCAATCCTGAACTGCGATCTCCATCTTCACTAAGGCTACAACTGAGCCATACAACCATACAACATCACCCAACCGAATTTTCCTCATAATTCCACCTTCAACCATCACTACGAACATGTACTAGTTCAAAAATAAACTTTCGTGCAGGATTTATACTCCCAAACATTTCCACGAGACATAACATATATATTTTAATTAAATTTCCAAAATTAACTAGGGTCCGAATTGTTACAGTAGATGACTTTCTATGGTATTTTGACATCAAGAATTTCGTGGAGAAAGGAAAATATTGCAGATTTGTTAGTAAAAAGGATAAAAGGGCAGTACGAAAATTATCTGCACAGTTTATCATTTGCGCTGAAAGAATGTACAAACGAGGGCATTTTGGGATCAATAAGCTATGTGTTAGCACTGAAGAGGGCCAAGAGCTGATGAAAGGAACACACGCAGGAGTCTATGGGCCTTACATGAGTGGAAACATGTTAGCCAAGAAGATCCTACGATAAGGATATTTTTGGATGACAATGGAGATAGACTGTATACAGTTCGTGCGGAGATGCCATAAGTGTCAGATTCACCCAAATCTTATGCACATTCTCCCATCTCAGCTGTATAACCTAATGTCACCATGGCCATTCTCGGTATGGAGCATTGATGTGATCGACAAGATAACACCGAAAGCGTCAAATGGGCACAAGTTCATTTTAGTGGCCATTGACTATTTTACCAAACGAGTGGAAGCAGCTTCCTATTTGGTATTTGTAGCGCCGAAATTTTAGAGTTTTAGAAAATGGTCTAAAATATGAAAATTCAAAGATGTTTAAAAAATATTTTAACACCTTGAAAGCCAAATTCTAAAAATTCATTTTTTGTTAAAAATAGAGTTAGTACTTAGTTTTTGAAAAAAACTAAGAAAAACAAAAATGGCTACTAATCTTTAGAACGTTTAACCAGAGAAAAAAGGGTTCGGAGACTGAGGTACAAATCGGGAAAGGTGTTATGCACCCCATTTGTCCAACTGTAAGGTTGGCCTCTACTAATCATCATTGGTTCTTTTAATATAATTTCTCAAATGCATGCAAATAAAGAAAATTGAGGCAAAGAGAGAATATCTAAAATCAAATACTGAAAATACATATCGTAGGTATATAGGTATCAAAATAAAAGTCTTAAGTCCTACGACATGTAATTTCTAATTAAAGGAAATATGAAGCACACCTATATACAATTTCATCAAAATAAATTTGCTATCCTGATTTGCATAAAAGGATAGGAATATACTAAAAATTACAAAAATTGCCTAAATATGAATTGTTATAAAATGACCTAAATTATTTAAAACACCATTTTAAAAAAATTAACTAAAACATTCATATTATCAAAACAAATTAGGTCAACATGAAGAATTAATAAAAAAAAATAAGAAATATAAAATAAAATATGCATAAAAAAATCTTATAAAAAAAATTTATACTAAAATGAAAAGAGGTTAGAAAAAAAATGCTATACTAACAAAAGAAAATCTAATTATTTACATTTTAAAGAGACAAGAGAAAGTAAAATGAAAAGAAAAGAAAAGAGAAGAAAATTACGCTTAAAAAAATAAATTAAAAGACTTTTTATGATTTTTGGGTTTGACAAAAGAAAAGTACCATGAAAAGAAAATAAAACTATGAAAAAGAAGAAAAAGAAAATGTAACTTTATAGAAAAATAAATACTAACATTAAAAGAAAAATAATACTAAATGACACATTATAAGGAAATTAAAGTTAATAATAAAAGAATAAAAATAAAGAAAAAAAGGACCATTAGTATTAAATGAAAAAGAAAAGAAATAGTAGTAAAGGAAAGAAAAGGGAAAGAAAAAAAAATGGAACTACTAAAAGAATTTTAAACTAATGCTTAAAAGAAAAGAAAAATAAAAAAATAGTAGAATATTGAACTAATGCTAAGAAGATAAAAGGATATTAAATTAATATTACAATAAAAGAAAAACAAATAAATGCTAGTAAAGAAAATTAGACTAATGTTAGAAAGATATGAGAAATTAAATACAACTATTTAACTCAAATGTAAACTTAGTATTGGTAACTACATTTGCATGAATGTAAGTGCACTATTTTGATGAATTAGAAAACTTAAAATAAGTAAACAAATAAATAAAACAAGGAAAATAAGCAAAAACTCGAATTTGAACACAAATGTAACAATTATATAAGTAATACAATAATAACGTAGTCAAAATGAAATGAATCAAATCAACCCGGTCACTCAAAAGAGGTAGAAAATGGAGTTAGAAGGACTGGGGATCTAAGCAAAGTACCTGGATTGCTAAAGAATCCTCGAGTCGGGGAATGGCAATGGACAATTTGATCCTCGGGCGATGATTCAAGCTAGGGTTTCAGAATTTTGGTATTGGGGGTTTGGCTCTCGGTATTTCAGTAGGGTTTCGGCGTCGGGGTTTGGAATTGCTCAGCGACTCGATAGAGTTTCTCTCACTAAAATTCTCTCTAAAAACGTATGTTGGGATACGGTATTTATAGAATTCTTCAACTAATGAGATGCTAACACGTTTTGGGACACGTCAGGTCATTTGGAGTTGGCGGTCACCAGGTCATGAGTTAGCGGTCGCCATGTTTGAAATGGTTTCAAGAGGTTCTATTGGCGGTCGCCTCAATGAACATTGTCACTCCCCAAAACCCAGGGTCACGTGAAAATCCACCAAACACCAGTTTAACGAAAATAAGTTTTCATACATTTAAATCCACCTGTTAAAATCAGAAGAATACCCAGCATGCGTCTCTCATAAGCACTATTTATCAGATTCAACAAGGATAAATATATCGCCTTGAGGCGTACAAAACATGCCTTCAAGTAGGCATACAAAAAGGAAAACTAAAAAAGTCTTCTACAACCACAGGCACCACTAGATCAACTCCTCATGCTCATCAACCTCTAAACCTGAAAATGGTTTTATAACAAAATCCCACACCATAAGCCGAAGCCCATTAGAAACAGACTATAAAGCTGTAAAGCATTATATGCAATCATATAGGGGGAGCTAACTCAACGACAACCAAAAAAGGTTTTACATCATAAAACTCTAAGTTTTCCCATCAGACTCCCAAAGCCTCCTCTGCACACATTTTTGGACTTCCACCGAGGGTAACTCGTGCCAAATCTTCACTATCCCGGTACATCTAGAGAATCATTTCAAAAATCGACCCGTACCTCAACTATGAAAATATTTCCACAAAATACATGAAACATGTATATAGATCCATCCATCAACATGGAGATCAAAGAAAAACATTTTAAAATATTTTTTTCCGTTTTCAACAAAACGTTTCAAAAATAAAACTCAACCCCAAAGGTTGGCTCAAAACCTCCAAAACACCAAGTGTTGAGATTTTCATCAAAAACTACCGTTTTCAAACCCACATTTGAAAACCATACGTTCACAAGTCATACGATGTAATAAATCAAGAAAAGCGAAAAACATGCTTTTTACCCGAAAAATAAGGTTTAAACATAAATATGACATTGATGTATTTTCTACCCAGTAAAAATACGTATAATTACATATAACAACCTTATACAGCAGTAGGGTCTAGAATCTTACCTCAACGAGTCAAAACTCAAAGTCTCAAAAATTGAACCTCGTCGAAATGAGAATCTGTCCAGATGGGTGCGAAGCTCACGTCCCCGATAGCAAGGATCCACAAAGAAATTAACAAAAAACCAAGCCCTGGGCCCTCAAAAGCTAGAGAGAAGGCAGAGAAACGGGAAACTTAGCTTTTAAGAAAGGTTTAAAAAAATATCTCAGCCCCTGGGATATATATAGAAACGCCAAAAAGGTACTGTCCAGTCGACCGAACCCCCATGTCCAGTCGATCGAACTCAAAATTTTCGGTCTCGTCCACTAGGCCAAGCCCTCCAGTCGACCGAACTGCTGGGCAGTGTGTTTTTCGATGTAAAACAGAGTTTTTGGTCCAAACACAAGCCAAACAAGCCTCTACCAAACCCCGAAAAACATATAACACATTTATACATGCTGTTCTACAACACCAAAACATAAACCATTCTTAGATGGTATTCATGTGATAAAAGAAACACGTCAAACATGAATATATATCAAAAATAAAACTGTATAGGGTCTCACAACTCTCAACCCTTAAGGAATTTTGCTCCCGAAATTCACTACAAGGTCACGAGTTAAACATGTCTGGATATCTAGCACGCATCCCAGACTCAAGCTCCCAAGTTGCTTCTTCAACACCGTGATGAAGCCACTGAACTTTAACTTAAGCAATTGTTCTCCCCCGTAACACTTGCTCCTTCGTATCTAGGATCTTCACTAGACACTCCTCATATGTGATAGCTTCATCAACCTGCAGTTGAACCCAATTTAACACATGTGAAGGATTAGGCTCATACCTCCGAAGCATGAAAATGTGAAAGACGTTGTGCACAGATGCTAACTAAGGTAGCAAGGCCAGACAATATGCTACCACCTCAATCCTCTCTAGGATCTCAAAGGGTCTAATAAAACGTGGTGATAGCTTCCCATTATGCCCAAATCTCATCAACCCTCTACGTGGCGAGACCTTCAGAAACACATGATCCTCTACTACAAACTCTGAAGGTCATCTCCTCTGATCTGCATAACTCTTCTGGCGGCTTTGAGCTATCACCAGACGCTGACGAATCACTGCGATCTTCTCCATCGTCTCCCGTACTAAGTCGGGTCCCAAAACAGTGGTCTCATCCACTTTTGTCCAACACACCGGCGATCTACACGGCCTACCATACAGAGCCTCATACGGTGCCATCCCAATACTGGACTAATGGCTATTGTTGTATGCAAACTCTGCCAATGATAGATGATCCTCCCAAGAACCCCAAAAATTAAGCACACAGGCTCTTAACTTGTCCTCCAAAATCTGGATGGTCCTCTCAAACTGACCGTCAGTCTGTGGGTGAAAAGTTGTACTGAAGGTCAAGCTAGTCCCCAAAGCCATCTGAAGACTCTGCTAGAAGCGCGATGTAAAGCGTAGGTCTCGATCGAAAACAATAGTCACAGGTACTCCGTGCAGTCGAGCTATCTCTCAAATGTACAGTCGACTCAGTTTGTCCACTGGATCTCTCACTCGAATGGGAAGAAAGTGTGCAGACTTCGTCAACCTATCAACCACAACCCAAACGGCATTGTGTCCTATCGGCGATCGAGGAAGTCCTAACACAAAATCTATCGTGATATTTTCTCACTTCCACTCAGATATAGGCAACGGTTGTAACAATTCTGTCGGTCACTGATATTCTACCTTTACTTACTGACAAGTAAGGTAGTGCGAGAGACAAATTGGATCACGTCCCTCTTTATTCACATCCGCCAAAACTGACGACGCAAATCGTGATACATCTTCGTGCCTCCTGGATGCACTGCAAGACGTGAATGATGAAACTCATGTAGCACCTTAGCACGACACGACTCTGGTACAAATAGACGCCCTGTCAACCTCAAACTCTGATCTAAACCCACCGTCCATCCTACTGTATCCTTCCTAATAGCAATGTGGTCCCGTATCATCTGAGCCTTCTGATCGATCCGCTAAGCCTCTAACACACGTGCAACCAAAGCGGGCTGTGAAGCTACTGAATATAAGGTCGAACCTCTCCATGTTTCCCCGAGACACAAATCAAACTCTCCAACATCTTTAAGCATATCCCATTCCCGTATAGCCACAGAAGTGAACAAATCATGAGATCTCCTACTAAGTGCGTCGGCTACGATGTTTGCCTTCCCCGGGTGGTACTGCAAATCAATGTCGTAGTCTCCCAACAACTCCATCCATCGTCGTTGGAGAAGATTCAAGTCCTTCTGCGAAAATAAGTATTTTAAGCTCTTGTGATCAGAGAAAAGCTTAAAATGCACACCATAAAGATAATGCTGCCATGTCTTCAAAGCAAAGTCTACGGCTGCCAACTCTAGATCATGCATCGGGTAGTTCCTCTCATGTGTCTTCAGCTGTCGCGAGCCGTCTGTTAGGGTTGGCATACTGAAAATCATTATTTTAGTATTTAATTTTATTTTAATAAAATTAATTTTTCATTTTATGAGAATTTTTATGAGCAATGTATGTGTATCATTTATTTAATATGCATGGATGTCTAATATTCTGTATAGTATTTAACATGGTGTGTAGAGTACGACTTGCATACAGAAGATCAGATTTTAAGTTCTTGCAGAATATAAGTTTTATGTTTACAGTTTAGATGGAAATGGACATACCATCGGTACGACTGTAGTATAGAGTTTTAATAGGACTGTCTTGGTTACGGGGAACAGATAATAGCGTTGTCTATTGTTCCGACTCTCTGTTCTAGTACACTTTGTGTGTATTGAATGTGACATTTTGGGTAATTAATTTTGTACTGACTACTAGCTATATAAATTAATTCACACCCTAAGATTATTATGAATAGTGCTTATCCTCTTAATTCTGAAATAATTATTGATTTGCATATATTTAATATTCGTTATTTTGATTCATTAGAGGGTGCGATCTTATATGGGTCTATATTCTCGGTGAGTTGAATAGCGGTATTATTTATATGATAAATATTAATTATTGACGGAATCCACATCCTGAATGATTGGGATTGATGATATCCCCTTAAAGATGCTTATAAGTTTTGACTGGGTCAAACCCTGCAGGTGGATTTAATTATTCGACGGTCAAATAAGTTAAGCGAAAGTGCTTGAGGAATATCAAGATGCTGATTAAATTAAATTATCAGTAATTAAATTTAATTGGTGGGTATCGAGAATCTTAGCGTAGGGAGAAATGGTAAGCATTTAATAACAGGAGCTCAATGCAAGAAGATCATGAGATTATGGGTCAGAGTGCAATTATAGTTCTTTAGTAGTGTGAATTGTAATTTGGTGTTTTATGAAAATTGTAGAAACCACTGCTGGTTTTTCATAATTACAGATACCGCTATGCGTCTTTCTTTAATTGCAGAAATCGCTGGTAGGTATTTGTGTTCCACTGGAAGTTAACTCATAATTACTCCCCAAGTCTCTGCTGTATCCCTATATATACGTGAGTGAACTGAACCAATTTGAGATTGATAGTTCATATATCATTATCATTTGGATATTATTTTTGTCTTTCAAAGGCTTTAATATATCAGGGGTCTGCCGGTACAAGTTCTCAGAGATCGTACCCCACACTACGTTCAAGGATCGCGTAAGGGAATACAGTAGAAGATCTGACTGGAGGTTCAACTCGAAATCAAGTCGTAGTGGAAGTTTAGATCGACAAGAGGTATTCATCTAAATTAACTTTGGTTGCACGGGTTTATTTTTGATCGTTCGACGTCAAAATTT
>JAULJZ010030517.1:0-15133 GCA_032270985.1 Heliamphora pulchella | reverse complement strand
CCAGCTACTATAACGATGTACTACAATCGTACCAATGGAATGTCCGGGTCCATTGCGATTGTGAGCCTACCTGTATATCTGTCAGAACATTTGACCCGATCTTCCATGCAGCACGCACTTAGTCAAATACTGGATAGAATATACGGACTATACTTTTATACATCACAAATATACATATGAAATCATAAATGCAAAATCATCTAAAATGTTTCTTATTAATATGGCAGTGATCAAGAATAAAATACATAAAAAGCATAACTTTTCAGTATACATTCCCGACAGCCACATAGGATCATGCTAAACAACCACACATATCGAGGAGAACCAACAAGAATGACACATCAATCTGGATAACTTACTCAGATTCCCCTCTAGAAATCACGTCAGTTAAACGCGTTTCTAACTTGGCTCCCAAGTTTGTTAATTCAAATGCCCAAAGGTAGGACTAATCAAACCCACAGTTCAACCCCCATGCTCACATATACACATCATTCACGTATGACCCGCATGCTATCACGTTCAAGTTATCAAAACATCTAAACACATACAGTCAAGCACACGGAATTAACCTCACACGGCGATGCAACCTCTTTCCACGACTCTTAGGTATTCGAACCTAGAGCTCTGATACAAATCTATCACGCCCCAAACTCTGAGCCACGTGAAACACCCATAAACAATCAACCACCACACCCAGCCCGAGAATACACTCTCAAAATAAACATACATGCATTGTATATAAGCGCCAAGCAGCAAACATTATAAAGCTCCAACGCCGAGAAACATGTACTAAGTATACATGATACAGATAGAGATAAAAAAGGAAGACTATAACACTTCCACCTCTCCAACACCTCCAGATCAACCTGCGTGATCGGTACCAGAAGAAAAGCAAATCCCACACCGTGAGCCAAGGCTCAGCAGAAACTAGACAGGCATGCAGTATAAACAAGACATGCTAAGAAATCGAAGTACAGGTTTAGACTCTTTTTCAATTCTTGAAAATAGTTTGAAAATAGTTTTAGATCACGACTCACAAGAGCCATTAAAACAATTTTCACAAGCAATGGCAAAGCGAGGATAAAAACTATTTTTTTTACTCATCAAACCCTTGAAAACGATTCCAGTATTACGACTCTCATAGGCCATTAATACAGTATTTTGACTCCCACAGGCCGATAATATAATTATAAAAAAATTGGTCTATCCGTCCCAATATGCAATACATGCAATCCATGATACATATAGTAGTATGCCACACAGGCAAAGGTTGACTCTTACCAGCCACGACTCCTACGAACCACGAATGCAACATAGACAGAATTTTAACCGACTCTCCCCTGAGCCCTAACAACAGGTATACATAAACCTCGACTCTCTCCCGAGCCCTAACAGCATATACACATAAACACCGACTCTCTCCGAAGCCCTGACCACAGATCGATCACATACAATTCATGCATCTTCTCGAACTTTCACCGAAGGACCCTTATCCACCCAACTATGCTTTGTCGACCAGGGTCAACAAATATCTTCATGAACTTTCATCGTAGGACCATTATCCGCCCTTCATATGCAACTTTACAAACTTTCACCGTGGGACCATTATCCGCCCTCCATATATACAATGCAACACATGCATATAAAATAATTGTTCACGATCACAAGGACCACATAGGACAACATACCCATCCTACAACGTACAAGAATAAAACTAATCATAGTCCTATCCACATAAGATCACGTATGACCACGACGTTTCACATACGACGCCAAAACCACGTAAATCGTCCACACAATCTGTATATAAATAAACTAGAGTTATAAATGCACATAACCAGTTATAAACGCACATAGCCATATAACCTCACAGCATGACGCCACCCGTCACATAACCCGACACGACATCACATGCCACAGATCCGTCATTTGATACCTAAACGACCAATCCACAAATCGGGACCCGTCCACACACCGGGACAACCAACACCTAACCCAGAGATCAACCCCTGAACATCCCTCAAACCAATTCTTACCAGAACCCAACCTTAAAATCGAACCACGGACCTACACGTCCCAAACATGACCAACACGCACACCACCGTGCCACAACTCCTCAAATCTAACCATGCACATTAACCTAAGGACGGCATCTAAACAAAGCACCTGAGGCCACAACATGACCCCCAAACCACCACACGATCAACCGAACACCACAAGGAATCCACAGGTATTTGAATCAACTAATTCCCATAAATTAATCAATTGAATACCATAGGACGCCAATCGGAAACCAAAACCCAACCATCGAACCACCAAAACAACACCAACAGCCCACACAGGACCCCAGTCGACTGCCCAAGCCCCCAGTCGACTGAAATCTCTCGGGAAAATCCAAAAACCCAAAACAGAAGCTTTTTAGTCGACTGACCTGAAGGTCCAGTCGATTGACCTCCCAAAAACTTGATCCAATCGACTGATCTTGAAGATCCAGTCGACTGACCTGCCCAGAAACCATTTTTAAGCCTCAGTTTCCACCTCCAAACCCTTGAATCAAAGCCTCCAAACTCCCACACAACACCCTTGGACCTACACACACCCAAGCCCAACACCAAAACTATGAAAGAAACACCCGACGCCCGATTTTATCTACGAAATCGACGAAAAATAGGTTTTAAACCCAAAACCCAACTTTTACAGAAAATTAGTATACAGCAATCTGTTCGGTAAAAACACACCAGATTACACGTAGCACCCTTATAAAACATGCAGGTCTAGAATCCTACTTCAGTGAGTTCAAAACTCGACGTCTCGATCTACACACAAAATCGAGCTTTGCCGAAATGAAATTTCATCCGGATGAACGCGTTGACCATGACACCAATAACAAGAATCGGCAGTCTGATCGTGAAAAATCGAGCCCCAGGCCCCCGAGAAGTTAGAGAGAAGGCAGAGAGAAAGTAGGAAGCTTGTTGGAGAAGTTTTGAAAAATATCATTTTGAAAATATCTAACTCCAAATAGTTATAGACCTCTAAAATATTTTTTTTTGAAATTTTTTGAAATTTGCGCCATAATGGCCCACGACCCTCGGGAACCTACCCCGCATGCATATCTAAACCCGATCATGCATCAAAAGCAATAAAAACATGCTCAAACGAAAACACGTAACGCGCGTCCGAAAACGCCGAAAAAGAAAACTGGTCAGGGTCTCACACGACTTTTCAAATATGGCTTCTTGATTAAGATACAAAAATATTTCAATTGACAATATTTCTTGCAAAGTGACGTTAAAGGATTCAAACTTTCTAGCCTTGAAAAATTAAAGGATGCGAGTAGATTTCAAAATGAATGATTCAAATGTAATGCAATGATAAGCAATAATATAACAAAGTAAATAAAAGAAATGAGCAAGCTAGAAGAAAGACACCACGATTTTTACAAGGTTTTGAGCAACGGCCTACGTCCTTGCCTCAAGCCAACAGTTATGAGGATTTCTTACTACCTCTCCTTCAATAGGTGGAGCAGCCTCTCTTCTTAATCTAGGCGGAGTAGCCTCTCTTGAGAATGTACCATTCTCAAGCAATCCAATCCTTGTAGGTGGATTAGCCTCTTTTGAGAAACGCCTTTCTCAAATATAATGAAATGACAAGAAGAATGTGTACAAAGGATTCGCTCCCACAATGAGCAGATGAGTACAAACAATAAAAGCTCTAACTCACTTCTCAATGGAATATAACAATGAAGCTCAAAGAGATATCTAACAAATCTTTTCTCTCAAAATATGAAAGAAAAACTTAAAGAATTTAAGCTTGAATGAAGAGTATATGAGAGGATGTTTAAGAGGCTTTAAATGATTAAAACAAGAGCGCAAGGGCTCTATTTATAGGCCTCAAATCAGACTAGCCGTTGGGCTAAATAGGGCCATGTCAAACTAGCCGTTTTCAGCAAAAGTTTGAATTTTAACCTGTTCGGTCGACTAAAGAAACTCACTCGGTCGATAGGACTTGACTTCAGTCGACTGGACCACAAGGGTCAGTCGACTGACCTGTTTAGATCAGAAAATCCATTTTTGGCCAGTTCAATTAGTCGACTGGGTGCAAACCATTAGTCGACTGGACATTCAAAATTCCAGATTTTTTACTTTAAAAAATATTTTGATCACTCTATGTTTTGGAAAAATATTTTTAAGATTTTTAGGAATCCTATGAGCCTCAAAAGAAATATTCATGAGTTTAGTGAATGTACATAGATCCTAAAAAATAAAATTAAAAACTTTTCTTCAATCTTTCAATATCTCAACTCTTACATTTGTTCCAAAAACTTGTTGCCAAAGAATTTGATTTGAAATATGCGTCATAGCTTCCACTTCGTATCTTTGAATGTGCTAATCATTTCTTTCCTGTAAACACACTTAATTTGCATAATTAGATACATAGGTTTGTTATCATCAAAATTGGTCATTGAAGCCTTATTAGGCCAACAATCTCCCCTTTTTTTTATGATGACAAACACATAACAAAATAATATAGAAAAGCTTAAATAAAGCTCCCCCTATCAATAAGCATGAACTAATGATCTTTGAGAGTTGAATAACTCCCCCTTACAATATGTATAAATTGTGAAGATATTGAATTTCATTTCGTTCATACAACTTGTTCCATAAAATATTTTCCCATTTTGAATGATCTTTTCAAATGTTAAGCCGTTTCAATCATTCATTTGAATATAAGATTGAATTAGTAACATGCATACATCCATTCAACTATCCAATATCAATCATATGACAAGCATAACCACTTAAGCACAATCATTCATATGATAAACTAATTAAATATAACCATTCATAAGCATTGTCACGCCCTAACATCAGGGTCACGCGAAATCCCACCAAAAAGACAGTTTCAGAAAATAAGATTTGCAGTTGGAAAGCCCTCAACTCAAAAATATACGTCATTTGGATAAAAAAATTCCCACAGTTCAACTCTCATAAATTGAAAACATGCATCTCATACATGAATAAGCATATCGCCTAAAAGCGTACAAAACTGGCCATCACAGGCGTTACATGTAAAAGTACAAGTACAAACAAATGAAAAAACTACAGCACGTCTTCCATTACCTCTGCAACTAGGTTAACTCCACATGCTCACCTGAAAAGGTTTTACAGCAAAATCCCACACCGTGAGCCGAAACCCAATAGGAAAAGACAATAAAGCTGTAAAGCAGGCTATGCAATTATAAGCATACAAACTTCACCACAGGAGCCTAAAAAGGTTTTCTTCCCTAAAGCCAAAAGTTTTCATCCTTCAAACTATGCATATCATCCTAACATATATCATACCATAGTTAAGGGAAAGCAGTAATAAGACAGTATGCTCCACTCGGGTCACACAACCGAGGAGAGATGTAAATAAAATCCTATGTACCGACTCTGTCACACAAGCAAAGATAACAACTATAGACTCCTTCCCATTACCCTAGACCCAAGTCACACAGACTGGCTTGGTAATGACAAGTTCTATACGGAGTTACAACAATAACGCCATTAACGGAGGCAACCGACTCAATATATGGAGATTAACCCGATGGTCCAGAGCACCCACACATCGCCATTCACGGAGGCAACCGACTCAAATTACGGGGATTAACCCAAAGGTACAGAGCACCTACGCTGCGCACGTTTTCAGACTTTCACCGAGGATCACTACAGGCCCATATATAACCACACACACTATGTCACGGTACATCTATGGATAACATTCAAAAACCCACAAAGCATTTATACAACACATGTATAAAATGAACCAATCCATCAACCATGGAGATCAAAAACTATTTTCAGCACAACGTTTAAGAGTTGAGAATCAACCCCGCGGGTTAGCTCCAAATCTCTAAAAAGCACGTTTTTCACCATTTTCCCAAAATAGTTCATTTTCAAACCTCCTTTAGAAAACTATGGATATCAACATACTCATATCATGAAATAAACCGAGAAATGCGTAAAAACCCACTTTTACCCAAAAATCAAGGTTTAAACATGAAAACAGCATTTGATGTATTTTTTACCTGGTGAAAACACGTATAATTACACAAAACACCCTTATACAGCAATAGGGTCTAGAATCCTGCCTCGGAGAGTCAAGAACTCGACGTCTCAAAACTGAACGGCGTCAGAACGAGGATCTTTCCGGATGGATGCGAAACCCTCGACCCCGACAACAAGGATCCAGAAAGGATCGAACACAAAACCAAACCCCGGGCCCTCAAAGGTAGAGAGAAGGCAGAGAAAAGGGGTTTCTTAACCTGGAAGAAAGAGAATATCAAAATATCTCAGCCCCTGGAACCTTTATAAACATGCCAAAAACATTATGTCCAGTCGATTGAACCCTGAGTTTGGTCGACCGAACCCCAAAATTTTGGTTGAATCGACTGAACCAGGCCCTTCAGTCGATCGAACCCCAGAACAGTGTGTTTTTCTACGTTTTCAAGCCAAAAACAGGTTTTCAAGGTTCAAACAAGCCTCTACTAAACCCCAAAAAGCGTGTAACATATTTATACATGCTGTTCTACAACTGTAAAGCATAAACCATGCATCGATGCAATTCATATACTGGAAGAAACACATCAAATATATAAATAACCTAAAAGATGAGGGTCAGAGTCTCACAACTCTCCCCCTTAAGGAATTTCACCCCCGAAATTTGCAACAAGGTCACGAGGTAAACAGGTCTGGATATCTAGCACGGATCCCAGACTCAAGCTCCCATGTCGCTTTTTTAACCCCGCGATGAAGCCATTGGACCTTGACATAAGAAATTGTTCTGCCCCATAACACCTGGTCTTTTGTATCAAGAATCTGCACTGGACATTCCTCATAGGTGACCTCGTCATCAACCTGCAGCTCAGCCCAATCTAACACATGTGAAGGATCAGGCTCGTACCTCCGAAGCATAGAAACATGGAACACGTTATGCATAGATGCTAATTGAGGTGGCGACGCCAAACGATAAGCAACCTCTCCAACTCTATCAAGAATCTCAAATGGTCCAATGAAACGCGGTGATAGCTTCCCGCTACGACCAAATCTCATCAAACCTCTTCATGGCGAGACCTTCAAGAACACGTGATCTCCCACTGCAAACTCTAAAGGTCGCCTCCTCTGATCTGTATTACTCTTCTAGCGGCTCTGCACTGTCGCGAGGCACCGGCGAATCACTATAATCTTCTCCGTCGTCTCCCGCACCCTGTCGGGTCCCAAGACTGTGGTCTCTTCCACATCTGTCCAACATACGAGCGATCTACGTGGTCTACCATACAAAGCCTCATACGGTGCCATCCCAATACTGGACTGATAGATATTGTTGTATGCAAACTCTGCCAACAGTAGGTGATCCTCCGAAGAACCTCTAAAGTCAAGTACACATACCCTCAACATATCCTCTAGAATCTATATGGTCCTCTTTGACTGACCATCCATTTGGGGGTGAAATACAGAACTAAACATCAAGTTCGTCCCCAAAGCCTCCTGAAGACTGCCAAAAGCGCGATGTGAAGCACGGGTCTCAGTCAGAAACAATAGATACTGGCACTCTGTGTAATCGAACTATCTCTCTAACATACAATTGACTCAGTCTCTCCACTGAATCCTTCACGCGGATGTGGAGAAAGTGTGTAGACTTCGTCAACCTATCAACCACAACCCATACGGCGTCGTGTCCCCTAGGTGACCGAGGAAGTCCGGACACAAAGTCCATCGTGACATGCTCCCACTTTCACTCTGATATAGGCAACGACTGTAGCGATCCTGCCAGCCTCTGGTGTTCCGCCTTTACCTTCTGACAGGTAAGGCACCGAGCAACAAACTGGATCACATTTCTCTTCATACCCGTCCAACAGAACTGACGACGTAGGTCGTGATACATCTTCGTGCCTCCTGGATGCATGGCAAGACGAGGGTGATGACACTCATGTAGTAGATCAGCTCGGCACAACTCTAGCACAAACAATCTCCCTGCTAACCTCAAACTCTGATCAGAACCTACAATCCATCCCACGGTATCCTCTCCGCTAGCAACACGATCCCGTATCATCTGAGCCTCCTGGTCCATCTACTGGACCTCTAGCACACGTGTTATCAAAGCAGGTCGTGAAACTACAGAGAACAAAGTAGCACCCATCGCGGTCTCCCTGAGGCGAAGATCAAACTCTCCAATCTCTCCAAGCATGTCCCACTCGCGTATAACCATAGAAGCTAACGACCCATGAGATCTCCTACAGAGAGCGTCAGCCACAACATTGGCCTTCCCTGGATGATACTGCAAGTCAAAGTCACAGTCCTCTAACAACTCCATCCATCGTCGCTGACGCAAGTTCAGGTTCTTCTGCGAAAACAAGTATTTCAAACTCTTGTGGTCAGAGAATACCTCAAAATGCTCACCATAAAGATAGTGACGCCATGTCTTCAAGGAAAAGACCACGACTGCTAACTCCAAGTCTTGTGTAGGATAGTTCCTCTCGTGCGTCTTCAACTGTCGAGAACTATAGGCCACTACCTTACCTCCCTGCATCAAAACACATCCAAGACCGTCATGTGAAGCATCACAGTACACAGTATAACCCAAGCCTCGCTCTGGGATAATCAACACTGGCGCGCTAGTCAATCTCATCTTCAGCTCCTGAAATGCTGACTCACAGGACTCACTCCAAACAAATACAACTCCCTTCCGCGTCAGATGCATCATCGGCGCAGCTAGTCTAGCAAAGTCCTTCACGAACCGCCGATAGTAGCCTGCTAAATCTAGAAAACTACGGATCTCAAAGACACTCTTCGGTCGCTCCCAACCGATCACAGCATCTGTCTTCAACGTATCCATCGCTACTCCATCTGTCCACACTACGTGTCCCAAAAATCTCACCTCCGACATCTAAAACTCGCACTTCTCGAACTTCGCATACAAGCGATGTTCTCTCAGAAGCTGCAGAACGATACGCAAGTGATCTTCGTATGCCTCTCTAGTGGGTGAATATATCAAAATATCATCCACAAACACCACTACAAAACTATCCAAGTAAGGATGAAAGATCCGGTTCCTCAGACCCATGAACGTAGCTTGTGCGTTCGTCACACTAAATGGCATAACCAGAAACTCGTAGTGACCATAGCGAGTCCAGAAAGCAGTCTTCGCTATGTCCTCGTCCCTGATCCTCAACTGGTGGTATCCTGATCGCAAGTCAATCTTCGAGAAGCAACTCGAACCCTTCAGCTGATCAAACAAGTCATCTATCCTCGGCATCAGATGCTTGTTCTTCATTGTCACCTAATTCAGCTTTCGGTAGTCAATACACAAACACAATGATCCATCCTTCTTCTTAGCAAAAAGAGCAAGCGCTCCCCACGGCAAAGTACTTGGGCGTATAAACCCCCTATCATGTAACTCCTGCAACTGTACCTTGAGTTCACGCAACTCAGCTAGTGCAAAGCAATAAGACGGCACGGAAATGGGAGCAGCTCCGAGAACTAGATCAATAGAGAACTCTACATCACGGCTCGGTGGCAACTCAAACAGATCATCAGAAAAGACATCTGAATAGTCGCACACCACCGGAGATAACTCTCCTCCAACCCCAACCTCCTCATCTAACATGAGAGCTGCAAAGAGAAAACCCAGGTTGCCCTGGTTCCACATAGTATTAGGCAAAGACATCAAACCCTCATCCCGGTCTTCCACAAAATAGAAACAATCTCCCGTCGATGTGCAAATCGTTACCCTTCGTCGATCGCAATCGATAAAGGCACGATAGGTGATCAGCCAATCCATCCCTAGGATGACATCGAACGCAATCATGTCTAGAATGATGAAATCAAACTCTAAATAACGACCGACAACTTCCAAAATGCAGGATCTACAGACAAGACTCAACGTCACACTCCCACTGACTAGGGTCTCTACACACAAGGTACTACCCAACCAGTTCATTTGCAACCCCAATGTAGATGCGAAAGCAGAAGATATAAACGAATGTGATGCTCCAGTGTCGATAAGAACAATGGACCATGATCTGAAGACTAGAAGAGTACCTCTGATCACGGAGGTGGTAGCAGCAGCATCGGGTATGACTGGTGCTCTAGAAGAACTGGGCTCTACAAGAACATAAGCTCTGACCAGTCCACTGTGGCCCTGAACTGTAGACTGTCGACCCGACCGTACTGAATCTCCTCCCTCTGTAAAACGAGACAACTGGCATCCCTAGGTAGATGGAGTAACAGGTGCTCTAGCTGTACTCTGCATGCTCCCTCCTCTGGGGTAATCCCTCTGGATATGCCCAGACTGACCACACTCAAAACATACCACAGGCTCCCTCTCCCGCGTCTGTGACTACGACTGCGCCTGAACAAGTGCTGGACTCCGGCACTCTGCCACACGATGCCATGGTCATCTGCATCTATAACAAACAAGCTCTCTCTGATCAAATCGTCCCGTAGAGGCTACAGGAGTCGTGGATGCAGAAGATTGTGGCTGATACGACCCAATTGGATAAGAGAGCGGACCAGATGTTCGTCGACGCTTGTTCTCCCTGCGCCCCTGATCCTGTGTGTGTCCCCTACTTTGCTGTCCAAAACTGTCTCTATCTCGGCGCGTCTCATTCAGAGTATCCTCCATCTTCATGGTGGTCTCCACTAACTCTGTAAAAACCTGCAGCCTGAGTGCGAACACTCTATCTCGGATAGCGGGTCTCAAACCCCTCTCGAACTGCTTCACATGGAACTCATCAGTAGGTACAATCTCCTGTGTAAATCTGGATAGGCTAGTAAACTCAGCCTCATACTCCACAACAGACATCATCCCCTGCGTCAAGAAGAGGAAATCCTCTCTATAAAGGTCTCTCAAAGTCGCTGGAAAGTATTTCTCCATAAATACCTTCGTGAATGCCTCCCAAGTGCCCGCAACTGTAGTCCTAGCAAACTTTCACCACATATGAGCACTCCCCCTCAACTGGAAAGTAGCAAATGAAACCCGCAGATCATCCTCCTCTATCTGTAGAGTATCAAGGATCCTGGTAACCAGCTCCAGCCATTCAGTGGCAACCGTGGGGTTGGGATCCCCAAAAAAGATAGGAAGGTCCAAACAGCAAAACTCACGCATCGCGACCATCGCCCTTAGCTCAGGTATGGTCTCTCTCCCTCTAGAGGCCTCAGCCAGTTGCCGGATGGAGCCGACCATCTCACGCAACAAATCTCTGTCAGTAGGTCCTTGGGGTGCAATAGAATCCCTAATATCTGGGACTAGAATGTCCCTTCGGCCAGAACCACGGTCATGGCCTCGACCTCAGCCTTGTCCTCCCCGCGTGGACATAACTCTATACGAAAGCAACATAACAGGGTAAGCATCTATACAACATGTTATTGCTAACGTAAAAGACAGATAAGCATGCTAACACATAGCCACTTAATATCATGTCATCACATCTCTCGAACCGAGGAGAACCAACAAGAAAGACTCGTCACTCTGAACAACCTACTCAGATTCCTTGCTAGAAATCACATCTGCGCAACACGTCTCTAACATGGCTCCCAAGTATGTGAATCTAAATGCCCGAAAGCAAGACTAATCAATCCTAAGGCCCAACCTCCATACCCACGTATATATAATCATCATGCTGAATAGGCTATGTGCGTATGTTAAAAAAACACTGTAACACATGCAATCAAGCACACACACATCCTCACAAGGTGATGTACCCTCTTTCTCATGGCTCATAGGTATTTGAACTCAGAGCTCTGATACCAAGTTGTCACGCCCCAACATCAGGGTCACGCGAAAGCCCACCCAAAAGACAGTTTGAGAAAATAAGATTTGCAGTTGGAAAGCCCTCAACTCAAAAATATACATCATTTGGATAAAAAAATTTCCACAGTTCAACTCTCATAAACTGAAAACATGCATCTCATACATGAATAAGCATATCGCCTAAAGTCGTACAAAACCGGCCATCACAAACGTTACATGTAAAAGTATATGTACAAACAAAAAGAAAAACTACAGCACATCTTCCATCACCTCTGCAACTAGGTTAACTCCACATGCTCACCTGAAAAGATTTTACAGCAAAATCCCACATCGTGAGCCGAAAACCAATAAGAAAAGACAATAAAGCTGTAAAGCAGGCTATGCAATTATAAGCATACAAACTCCACCACAGGAGCTTAAAAAGGTTTTCTTCCCTAAAGCCACAAGTTTTCATCCTTCAAACTATATATATCATCCTAACAGATATCATGTCACAGTTAAGGGAAAGCAGTAATAAGACAGTATGCTCCACTCGGGTCACACAGCCGAGGAGAAAGATGTAAATGAAATCCTATGTACGGACTCTGTCACACAGACAAAGTTAACAACTATAGACTCCTGCCCATTACCCTAGACCCAAGTCACACAGACTGGCTTGGTAATGACAAGTTCTATACGGAGTTACAACAATAACGCCATTAACAAAGGCAACCGACTCAATTTACGGGGATTAACCCGATGGTCCAGAGCACCCACACATCGCCATTCATTGAGGCAACTGACTCAATTTACGGGGATTAACCCAAAGGTACAGAGTACCTATGCTGCGCACGTTTTCGAACTTTCACTGAGAAGCACTACAGGCCCACATACAACCACACACACTATGTCACGGTACATCTATGGATAACATTCAGAAACTCACAAAGCATTTATACAACACGTATAAAATGATCCAATCCATCAACCATGGAGATCAAAAATTATTTCTAGCAAAACGTTTAAGAGTTAGACTCAACCCCGCGGGTTAGCTCTAAACCTCCAAAAAGCACGTTTTTCACTATTTTCCCAAAACACCTCGTTTTCAAACCTCCTTTTGAAAACTTTGGATATCAACATACCCATGTCATGAAATAAATCAAGAAAGGCGTGAAAACCCACTTTTACCCAAAAACCAAGGTTTAAATATGAAAACAGCATTTGATGTATTTTTACCTGGTGAAAACACGTATAATTACACAAAACACCCTTATACAGCAGTAGGGTCTAGAATCCTACCTCGGAGAGTCAAGAACTCGACGTCTCAAAACTGAACGGCGTCAGAATGAGAATTTGTCAGGATGGATGCGAAGCCCTCGGCCCCGACAACAAGGATCTACAAAGGATCGAACACAAAACCAAACCCCAAGCCCTCAAAGCTAGAGAGAAGGCAAAGAAAAGGGGTTTCTTAGCCTGGAAGAAAGAGAATATCAAAATATCTCAACCCCTAGAACCTTTATAAACACGCAAAAAACATTATGTCCAGTCGACCGAACCCTTGAGTTCGGTTGACCGAACCCAAAAATGTTGGTTCAGTTAACTGAACCAAGCCCTTCAGTCAACCGAACCCTAGAACAGTGTGTTTTTTGACGTTTTCAAGCCAAAAACAGGTTTCCAAGGTCCAAATAAGCCTCTACCAAACCTCAAAAAGCGTATAATACATTTATACATGCTGTTCTACAACTGTAAAGCATAAACCATGCATCGATACTATTCATATACTGGAAGAAACACATCAAATATATAAATAACATAAAAGATGAGGGTCAGGGTCTCACAAGCATAATACCATCCATAAATAATATCAATATCCAACCATCCATAAATAATATCCAAGCATAACCATAAGATAAACAATATTAAAAAAACTAAGAGTATAAGAGTAGCAAAAGTACATGATCCAAAATAAAGATGCAAATAAAGATGCTTTCCAAAATATATAAGAGTAGCAGAAGTACATGATCGAAAATAAAGATGCAAATAAAGATGGTTTCCTTTTTGCGCACTTGTTTCTCCGCTTTTTGGCATTATCAAAAAAAAGTGAAGCTAGAAGTATCCTCGTCGTCATCACCATCACCATCATCCTCAGGTGGAGAAGCGTCATAGGGTGGAATGCCTAAGGCATCCTCGATACGAGTGAGGCAAGAGCTGATTTTGGAAAATTGTTTATCAACCCGCTTTGTGAAATACTTTACCATTTTCTTTAAAAATGATTTAGTGGAGGGATCAAGAGCAAGAGTAGTAGCAGGAGCAATGGTAGTAGCAGGTGGAGGAGCATCAGCTTGTGCATAGGCAGCAGCCTCGGCTTCTGTTGGAGGTAATACTGCCAAGATCATTGTTTTTGTAAAATAATTTTCGAAAAAAAATTAACTGGACGGGCAAACGCCGAAACGGGATCCAGATAAAACTTTTGACGAAGAACGATCAAAATAAAACCCGTGCAACCAAAGTTAATTTAGAAGAATACCTCTAGTAGATCTAATCTTCAACTACAATTTGATTCTGAGTTGAAGCTCCAGTCAGATCTTCTACTATATTCCCTTACGCGATCCTCGAACTTAGTGTGGGCTACGATCTTCCGAGAACTTGTACCGGCAGAACCTCGATATATTTAAGTCTTGAAAGACAAAAATATTATTATAATAATATTTGAGATATCTGAACTATCAATTCTATCAATCTCAAACTGGTTCAGCCTACCCACATATATATAGGGCTACAACAGAGACCTGGGGAGTAATTATGAGTTAGACTTCCAGTGGAACACAGATACCTACGAGCGGTTTCTGTAATTATAGAAAGTCACAGCGATTTTTGCAATTTCTATAAAATACTAAATTACAGTTCATACCATTAAAGAACTATAATTGCACTCTGACTCATAATCTCAAGATCTTCTTGCATTGAGCTCCTATTATTAAATGCTTAGCATTTCTCCCCACGTTAATATTCTCGATACCCGCCAATTAAATTTAATTACTGATAATTTAATTTAATCGGCATCTTTATATTTCTTAAGCCCTTCCGTTTAACTTATTTGACCGCCGGATAATTAAATCTACCTGCAGGGTTTGACCCGGTCAAAACTTATAAGCATCCTTAAGGGGGTATCGTCAATCCCGATCATTCGAGACGTGGATTCCGTCAATAATTAATATTTGTCATATAAATAATACCGCTATCCAACTCACCAGAAATATAGACCCATATAAGATCGCACTCTTTAGTGAATCAAAATAACAAATATTAAATATATACAAATCAATAATTATTTCAGGATTAAGAGGATAAACACTATTCATAA
>JAULJZ010030496.1:0-15135 GCA_032270985.1 Heliamphora pulchella | reverse complement strand
TGTCTATTTTCCCGTCTTAGATGAGCTTTCTCCCTAGAATTTAGTTGATTCCCCTTCTTAACTGTCTTTCTAATTTTCGGGTTATCCTATTATGACTGCCGGCACGAGCCCAACAGGGGCATTGTTTCAATCTCCGAGTTTATCTACTCATGATTCACTATTTTGGGAATTCGAGATATTTGTAACTTGTTGGCAGAATGTTCTCCCGGGAAGAGTCTGACACTAGTTACTCTACTTTAGGATCCAGGTGTTCTCTTTGAGCTTACCATTGGGCCAAGAAAAGTACAATCAACACGTGTCTGGGAAAGATCAGTGACAGGTAGACTCTATAGGGTATCTGAATGGTCAACTAAAATGGCAGAAAATGAGGTAAATCTGGCAGCCCTAATGAGGGCGATTACTGATAAACAAAGAGCCGTAGAGCAACAGACCCAGGCTCAAGTGCAATGTCAGGCACAGATCTGGGCAATTCAGGCCCGTATCCCTGCTGCGAATGGACAGCCGGATGACACGAATGAAAATAATAAAGACCTTTGGGATGACAACCAGGTCCTTGATGGACCGCAAGTTGTTCCACCACCACCACGGAACCCTCGTCATGT
Source organism: Heliamphora pulchella (assembly GCA_032270985.1). Classification (NCBI taxonomy): domain Eukaryota; kingdom Viridiplantae; phylum Streptophyta; class Magnoliopsida; order Ericales; family Sarraceniaceae; genus Heliamphora; species Heliamphora pulchella. Next base: position 14,533 of record JAULJZ010030496.1, on the reverse strand, counting down.
GATAGTTAAGGAGGAAAATATTGTGCAGCCTAGAGAATCTACACTGATTGAGAAGATCGACATGATGGAATAGGTCCTCAAAAAAGCCAAGGGAGTTGAGAAACATATGCTCGATGTAGGGGGCTTTGCCTATTCTTAGATGCCAAATTGCCAGAAAAGTTTAAAATACCGGACATAAAAAAATTTGACGGAACTGGAGATCCCAAAATCATCTCCGAATGTATGTTGGTACCCTATCGCCAATGGAAATTGATGACCAGTCGAAGGCTCAGCTCTTTCACCGATCTCTTTCTAGGGTAGCCCAAAAATGGTTCCTCTCCCTTGATGTGGCCAAAATCAGAACTTGGGAAGACATAGCAACAGCTTTTATCAGCCAGTATAGTTACAATGTCCAACTAGATGTAACTACCTGAGAGCTCGAGACGACCCGACAGGAAAACAGGAAATCTTTCATTGACTTTCTGACCCGATGGAGGGGTAAGGCCGCCAAAATGACAAACAGGCCCATTGAGAAAGAGCAGGTGAGAATTGTGGTTAAGAATTTGCAGTCTCCGTTAAAACGCTATCTCATCACGCAGCCGCTTTCCACCTTTGAGTAGTTGTTTGAGCTGGGGTACAAATTGAGGACGCTATTCAATCTGGTGAGATCGAGAAAACATAACCCAGTCAAAAACCACCCAGAAAGGCTTTCCCCGCAACTAACCAAAATCAATCCGGTGCAACCAACCTCGTGTCTCGCTCAAGCGAGGTAAACTTGCTGAACCCATCTCTTTCCGCCCTGCAGTCCAATAATGCCCAACAATCAGATAATAGCCAACAGAAAGAAAAGTCGAGGAGGGTCTTCACCCCCCTCAACATTTCATTATCCACTACCCTGAGTGGACCCCATGCCTGTTCCTGATCCCCCTACTGCCAAGGTTTAATGCTTCTCAATACTGCGCCTTCCACCAAGGTCACGGGCACCTAACTGACAAGTGTTTGAGACTCCGGTACGAGATTCAAAATCTTATTGATAACAAGGTGATCCCACCACCATCTGTCACCCCAAAACTGAATGTCACTACCAACCCATTACCGAATCATGCCAGGCAGATTGGGGTAAATTACATGTCTCTGGGAGAATTAGAGGACCCGAGTCAGCACATCTGTTCAGCGCACCTACCACGCCCTCATGTTTCAATAACCGAGGATCAGACAGCATGCTTGTTCATGATGATTAGAGGCAGTCGAGACAAGATGAAAGAATGGAATGATAATACCTGGGAATGGTATCGACCGCTAATCCAAGTCTACCAACAAGAGGAGGAGCGCAGTGAAGAAGATGATTGGCCATTGGATTACCCGAGTCGACCTTATGGGTTTGTCCAGGTGCTTGATGGAATCACCCTTCCCCAACTTTTGAGGAGGAAGTGTACGTCGATGAAATACAGTCCTACTGGCTGGTAAGAATCGTGTTAAAATCAGATGGAGTAGAATGGACTGATTTCTGGGATGCTCGAGAACAACTAGTGAATTTTATTGAAGAAGACATCTGGGAGGAAATTGATAATACATGGGCTATTGAAGATGACGAGGAAATAAGGGAAAGGGTAGTCGTTAGTGACTTAAGTGATTTGTGGGCGTTTGAAAGCCCTCTGCACGTGAACGAAGTGAGACAGACTAATAATGTGATGCCAGGGTTATGAGATCTTGAAGACGGCGTGGAACACCTAACTAAAAGTGGACGACATTTTAAGCTAGCTCAACTAGAGAAGGGACAGCCAAGTGGAAAAGGGAAAGAGACACAGCAAGAGGAGGAGGATGATGCTGTATTGAGACAGTTGAAAAAGACGCAAGCCAACATCAGCATCTGAGGCTTATTGATGGCTTCGCATAAGCATAGACAAGCTATTTTGAAGGTGTTGAACAAGACCAGTGTCCCGATAGATGCAACCCCCGAGCAGCTCATTGGGCTTATTCTGCCAGTCACCGAATCAAAAGTCATTTCCTTTTTTGATAAGGATTTGCCAGCTGAAGGAAAGAGTCACAACAAGCCGCTTCACATCACCGTCAAGTGCCTAGAAAAATGGGTCCCGGTAACCCTCATTGATAATGGGTCTGCCTTGAATGTCTGCCCGTTGAGAACGGTCGTCTGTTTAGGGATGAGGGCAGACCAGTTCACTCCCTGCAATCAAGGTGTGCGAGCCTATGACAACACAAGAAGGGATGTACTAGGACTCGTATCATTTGCCATTTCAGTAGGACCTCTGGAGACGTTAGTTGAGTTTCACGTGTTAGATATGCTGGCCTCCTTTAATCTACTGTTGGGCAGGCCGTGGCTGCATGACCCAAGTGTCCAGGCAGTGCCGTCTATTCTTCACCAAAAACTAAAATTGATAAAGAACGGGGCGATTTTGACTATCCACTGAGAAGACATCATTCACCCCCCGAGTGGAGGAGAGGGCACAACTCTGTTAGAAGTTCAGCATAGTGAAGGTGATGTGTTACTCAGTGGTTTTCAATTTGATGAAGAACATGTTGTTCAGATACTGATGAATGAAGAAGAAAGGTATGTCAACCCACGAGCAGTAACAATGATGAGGAAAATGTCCTTCTTCCTAGGTATGGGATTAGGACGTAAACTGCAGGGAATCTCGGAACCCATTCAGGTATTGCCGACTTCGCACTGTTTTGGTCTCGGGTGTGAGCCAACGGAAGAAGATCTGGAAGGGCCTAGAAGGGGGTGAAAGGCCATTTATTCCGGAATGCTCAACGGGTACTTTGTCAAGGAAGGGGAAGATTTCCCATATTGTGGCGCTTTCTAGAGCCGTGGGTCGATGAGGAAACCAATCAAAAGCTGCCGGGGTTGGAGATCTTCTTCAGCCATCAGTTGTCCGACACGGAAGAGGAAGAGACAGTGGAAGGGAAAGAAGAAGGAAAGAAGGTTTGGGAGGAAAATCGGGCTGACAAGTTTGATGGTGCTGACATAGGAATGATGTTTAACGAGAAGATAGCTTAGCTGCAAGTAACTAATCAGAACTGTTTCATGATGGATTTCGGCGCACCAGCCGATTGCACCAAGCTTATCGTCGATGTGGCTACAAAAGAGGTGAAGAATTGGACCATCGAGTCTGGTGATGTACACACTGTCTATCCTGAGTTTGGGATTGAGTTGGAGTCTGTAGTCGAGGACACATCTGCTGGTGCTTCTCTCCCAGCTTTTACCATCGAGTTTGTAGTCCCCTCTATTTTTAATGAAATGAACAAGATTTCCAGTTACTCTGCTTTGTTCGATTTATTTCATACGCTTTCTGATGATTTTAAATTTGACGGGGATATTTTCGAAGAAATAAAACTTTTAATAAAAAGAAAAAAAAAAGCGTGCCCAGCCAATAATTGAAGAAACTTTGTCAATAAATTTGGATAATGAAACCAACCCGCAAAATGTTCAAATCGGTTCTTCTTTATCCTCAGTTGATCAAGAGCAACTAATAACTCTATTAAAAGAATTCAAAGATGTATTTGTATGGTGTTACGAGGATATGCCTGAAATTGATCATGACATTGTCTAGCACCCTATCCCCTTATACCCTGATGCTAAACCGGTCAAACAAAAATTAAGGCGAACCCGACCAAAATGGGCTCTGAAGATCAAAGAAGAAGTTGCTAAGAAAATCAACGCTGGATTCCTAATGGTAACCGAATATCCGAAATGGGTAGCTAACATTGTACCGATTTTGAAGAGGGACGGCCGTATCCGAGTCTGCGTGGATTTTTGAGATCTCAACAGGGCTGGCCTGAAAGACGATTTTCCACTACCGCACATCGATGTCTTAGTAGACAGTACAGCGGGGCATGCCTTGCTATCATTCATGGATGGCTTCTCTGGATACAACCAGATTTTAATGGATCCCGAGGACAGAGAAAAGACGACGTTCACCACACCCTTGGGGACCTACTATTATCGTGTGATGCCATTCGGTCTAAAGAATGCAGGGCAACCTATCAAAGGGCTACCACTACTCCACTGCTTGACATGATACATAAGGAGGTCGAGGTGTACGTGGATGCTATGATAGTCAAATCCAAGAATTGGGATGGCCACATCGCAGCACTGTAAAAGTTCTTTGAAATGATTCAGAAGTACAAGATGTGACTCAACCCACAAAAGTGTGCCTTTGGAGTCACTGCCGGAAAGATGCTTGGATTTATGATAACTCAATGGGGCATTGAAGTCGATCCTTCAAAGATTAAAGTAATTTTGGAAATGCCTCCTCCGAGGACCGAGCGAGAAGTCAGAGGTTTTCTGGGTAAGATACAGTTTGTCAGTCGATTCATCGCAAAACTGACAACTACCTGCAAATCGCACTTTCGTCTGCTGAAGAAAGGAGTCAAATTCGAATGGGATTAGAAATTCCAAGACGCCTGTCGTACGACAGTGCCTACAAAATCTACCTATTTTAGCTCCTTCCGAACCTGATAGGCCACTGATCCTTTACTTGTCAGTGATTGACTCAGCTATGGGATGTATGCTGGCACAAGAAGGAAAAACTAGAATCGAAAAAGCCGTCTACTACTTAAGTAAGAAAATAATCGGGCCAGAAATACGGTACATACCATTAGAGAAGACCTGTTGGGCTTTGGTTTGGGCTTTCCGAAAATTGAGGCATTATATGCTATCTTTCACAGTGAACATCATCTCTCTGATGGACCCGTTGAAGTATCTGTTCGAAAAGCCAGCACTGACAGGAAGGCTAGCCCGATGGTTGCTATTATTATCTGAGTTTGATCTCCAATATGTTACCAGGAAGTCAGTCAAAGGCAGAGCAGTGGTAGAGTTTTTGGCCGATCAACTAGTTGAAGGAGATAAAGATACAGAGTTCCAGTTTCTTGATGAACAACTGATGAAAGTCGGGGATGACAAGTGGACTCTATATTTTGATGGTGCATCTAATCAATACGGCTATGGAATAGGAGTCCTGCTTGTCACTCCTGATGAAACGCACGTTCCACTATCTCTAAAGCTCAATTTTGAAGTCACCAACAATCAGGCTGAGTATGAAGCATGTTTAGCTAGATTGGAGGCAGCCTTAGAACTAAGGGTAAGGAAACTGGAAGTCATTGGAGACTCAGCACTGGTAGTTTCACAAGCAAGAGGAGAATGGAAGGTCAGGAATTTAACCTTAATTCTCTATCATCAAGAACTAGAAAAGCTGATACCGACTTTGAATCAGTGATCTTCACCCACGTACCAAGACTGCAGAATAAGTTCACTGATACACTGGCCACCCTAGCATCCATGATTGATATATCATTCGAGGTTCGAATGACACCTTTGCAATCGAGCAGAAAAGAAAGCCGGCATATGAAATGACAGTCGCTATTGAAGAAAGCACTGACGGACTTCCATGGTACATTGACATTCAGAACTTCGTAGAGAAAGGAGAATATCCAAAGTTTGCCAATAAAAAGGACAAAAGGGAAATACGAGGACTATCTGCGTAGTTTGTCATTTGCGGTGGTAGACTGTACAAACGAGGGCATTCTGGGGTCAATAAGCTGTGCGTAAACGCAGAAGAAGGTCAAGAATTGATAAAAGAAATATACACAGGAGTCTGTGGGCCTCACATGAGTAGAAATATGTTAGCCAAGAAGATCCTACGACAAGAATACTTTTGGATGACAATGGAAATAGATTGTATACAGTTCGTACGGAGGTTCCATAAGTGTCAGATTCACGCAAATCTTATGCAAATTCCCCCGTCTCAGCTGTACAACCTGACGTCACCATGGCCATTCTCAGTATGGGGCATCGACGCGATTGGCAGGGTAACACCAAAGGCATTCAATGGACATGAGTTTATCTTAGTGGCCATCGACTATTTCACTAAGTGGGTGGAAGCAGCTTCCTACTCAGTATTGAAAGCCTGCCATGCTGCTAAGTTCATCAAGCAAAATATCATTTGCCAGTACGGAGTTCCCCATGAGGTCATCTCACATAATGGCTCACATTTTCAAGGGGAGCTCCTGGATCTTTTCGAGGAATACTGGATAGTGGCTCATAAATCCTCGCCATATCAACCGTAGACCAATGGAGCAGTCGAAGCAGCAAACAAGAATATTAAGAAAATTCTGTAAAAGACAATCAACTCACACAAAGATTGGCCGAAACATCTATCATTTGCACTCTGGGGATACCGAACGTCAATCTGAACTTCAACAGGAACAATGCTATACTCTCTAATATATGGGATGGAAGCGGTACTTCCCATTAAGGTGGAAATTCCTTCACTAAGAGTAGTGGCTGAGGCCAATATTTCATAAGCAGAATGGTAGAGGAACCGGATAGAAGAGTTTCTCTTGTTTGATGAAAGAAGACTGCAAGCCCTATTTCATGTATAAGGTTACCAATGGAGGATAGCTCGGGCGTTCAATAAGAAAGTCAAGACTTGGGACCTCAGAGAAGGAGATTTGATTCTCAAAGAAATCAGAGCTCTCATCTTTCGACCTGAAAGGCAAGTTCAAGCCAAACTGGTCCGGACCGTTTTTGATCAAAACCATCATGACTAGTGGTGAAGTCATTATTATGGATCTGGATAGCATTGTGTTCTCCACTCCAGTTAATCTCGATCAGTTCGAAAAGTATTATCCTTGAGGTAAAAATAAAAAGAAAATAAAAAACTTGCTGAGTTGAAAATCGAAGAGGCAAATCAGGCAAAAGTTAGAGCGGTCCACAAGGCCAAAAACTCGAAAGGGCGACGTTGGCATAAATTAGGGCATCACAAAAGGAGAGTGTCAACACCCAAGCAAAAATTAGGCCCGAACTACGTTACGACCTGATTCCATCTTTTTGGGATACGTAGGCAGCTTCTTTTAAAAAGAAATCCGGCCACTTTCTTTGTCCCTAACCATTTTGAATCTAAATAAGACCAATGCAAATTAATTTTTGAATTCTGATAAAAAAAAATCATTAAAACTTTGGATAAATTTAAACAATCTTAAACATAAAGTGGGAGTTTGTCATTACTTCGATCAAAATTATAAAGTTTTGAATAAAAGGAGGGGCACGCAAGTCCCAAACTCTACAAACAAAATAAGAAAACACTATAAAATTTTTGAGACAAAGCAAGATGCCTCAAGTTCTCCTTCTTTTTGCTGCTTGTTTTCCTCTTCTTTATCTTTCTTCTCCCGATCCTGCATCAGCCATGTCTTGTATTCAGCAAAAAGATCAGAAGACTACAACTCATGCATCTCCATCATTCAATGGAATGGCCAGGCATCCTGATATGATTATAGAAACGGAGCCCCGTAGTATGGATGAGAACAGACGGCCTCGAATGCTGGGGAAGATGATCTGATTGCAACCAAACTGCCGCATAATCTGACGGGGGTAATATAAGGTAGTCTGATGTAGGACGACCAGCAGAACACTAGGGTGATCCATAGTGGTCAGAGTCATAGCAGGAATTAGCCACCAAGAGCACTGCCAGGTAATGTCTGGGCCAGTCAAAGAAGAAAGATACTGTTACCAAGATGCCTCAGTGTCACATACCTGATAACATGAGCAGCAAAGGAAAGCAGCGGCATTGTGCCTGTCAGTGGGAGGCTTCTACACGAGATTTACCTTCTCCATCAGCCAGATCTGTAGCAAGAGTTAAAACAGTAAGAGAAAGGCTTTGAAGTATGAGAATGAGCTTGATACAGAGGAAGATGTTATGCTCACCTAGAGAAGTAAAGGGCTGCCAGCAAAGGTGGTGGTCTCGCCACGAAAGACAACATCCAAGCCCAGTAGTGTCTCGGCCAGAATAAGGGGCACAAAGTCCTTTTTCGTCCACATTTGGCCAGCAATGTCAACCAGGGCACAACTAACCCTCCCATTAGGAGGGACAAGGAGACACTGGGCGAGGAGGTAGAAGCAAAGTGTATAACGACGACGCAACTGAAAGTCGACATCGCTAAGGTCACCAGTTGGATGAAACCTCTCAATAAGCCATGAGATGTCAAGACAATCGCCCGAGGTCAGAAGAGAAACCTCTATCCTGGATAGGCCACAAAATTGCATCATCTGCTGTCGAACTGAGAGAAAGGGAGTAGGAACGACAACAGAACCCAGTGGAGTCAAGTCTAAAATGGCAGCAAACTCCTCCATAGTGGGGCAGAGCTCTTCGAGGCCAAATCGAAAGACGTGAGACTATGGATCCCATAGTTGAATGGCGGCCTTCAATAATGGTTCGTCGATCTTCATAGCTATAAGATGAAACAAAGAGTTGATCCCAAAAGAAGCGAAGTTCAGACGTTCAATGTGGGAGAATGCCTCAATCCATGAAGAAAGTGAGGTAGCCATCTGAGTGTAAGCAACAGAAAAGGGAGCCTCCAGGGCTGTGTTTATAAGGCAAAGAAAAGGCGGAAAACCAAAAATTTGACGAAAGGCACACTCATTGTGGCGGCCGCTTCCTTGGAGTTGGCGACCGCCAACTGAAAAAAGCATAGTATAGTGACATCATCACTTTGACCAAGCGGCCACCATGTTGGAAATGGCAACCGCCATGTTAGAGGTGGTGACTGCTATGTTGGAGATGTTAAATGTGGTAGCCGCCAGGTTCAAATATGGCGGGTGTGTGTCATTATGCAGCTTCTGTGGCTTATGTGAAATTTTGACATTCGCATTATACAGGACAGTTTTGGGGTAACAAATAAAAAAGAAGCATAGACAGCGGAATATAAAGTAGTAAAATAGTACGAAGACCCCAAAATGCATAAAAAGTAGCAGAATATATCAAAGTATAACTGGGGCACCCAGGCCTAATAAAATGGTAAATGAGGGCATGCAGGCCCGTAAAGAAAGTGTATCAGAATATAATTGGGGAGGGGAGAGCTCTCTCTCTCTCAAACATGTCTCGGCCGGACTCAGCGGGAGGAAGGACCGGCCTCGTCCGAGTTGACATCCTCGAAGAGCCGCTCGATGTCATCATCACCATCATCATTGCCGGAAGAAGAAGATATGGCTCTGGAACGACTCCTAGTAGACGAGACGGATCCTCTAGAGCGAGCTCTAGAAGAAGCAGCACGAGATCCATGGCCTCGAGCGGGGGCTGGAACCAGGGTAGGAGCAGGAGCAGGGGGTGGAACAGCAGCATCTATAGGAGGCTGTCAAAAAGAGAAAAAATAAGGAAACAGTATAAAGGAGAGCAAAGAAATCAAAAGACAAACACTCACCGACCGAGGAACAAAAGGAACCCTAGCTGCACGTAGACCAGCATCCTGCTGGCGAACAAGGGTTCGCAGGCCACTCATCACCAGCATGAGAAGATCCAGCCAAGCCTGATCAGTCTGTTGAGAAATAATACAGAACTAAGCAATGTACGAATAAAGAAGGACGAAAAAGAAATAGTGAGAAAAAAGTCAAACCTGAGCGTGCTTTGACCGGAACTCTGGGGCTGGAGGAACCGGGATAGGAATATTGAAAGGATACCCATCTAAGAAAGAAGATACGGTCCAAGGTATCTTGACACTCCCAACCCTAGCCCCACCAGTAGGACCAGTGTCAACAACAGCAGGACCAGCATCAGCAGCTGCAGCAGCACCAGCACCAGCACCAGCAGCCTCCAGTGCCAATCCCCTCCTCCTGCCGCCAGGATCAGCCGGGCTAGGACCTAAGGGACCCATCAGGTGTGTAGTCCCCTTCCGCCACCAGCACCTTTGAAACTAGGGTCCCTACCGTCTCCAGCGGCAAATCGACGCGGCCTATATGATCAGTCCGGTGCATGCAAGTTGAAGGAACCACCGGTATCCTAAAGTGATCAAGGCCAAGCGACTGACAGACCACTCGCTCACCGAGATAATACTCCCTACCAAATGGGCCCTCCAGCAGGATCTGCCTAGAAGCAATATCCCTGCTGCGCATCATATCTGCGCTGGCCCAATCCTCCACTCCTCGCCAGACATCCCAGTGAACCTGCAGTAATTCAAAGAATAATGCAAATAGAAAATAATAAGCAGTGAATACAGTACAGTATAATGACCAGTGTAAAGAATACAGTGATTAGTATGCAGAATAAAGGTGTACAGTATAGAGAATAGCGCAGAAAATAGTAAAAATGGTACATGTTCGGGAGTCAGCCCGTTCAAGGAGACTCAGAAGCGGTCAATGTCTTTCCCTCCGGCCTTCTTCCCCTTTAGCCCTCGGGACCATCGGGCTGCTTGGGGAATAACCAGAGAGTCTGCTGCGGAGTTCGTCGGGACATGAAGCTCGAGGAACTCGTAGTCCACAGCTGCAAAGAGGAAGATGTCAATCAGTAAATAATGGATAACGAAAGAATGAAAATGAATGAAAAAATGTAAAAACTAAATCATACATCCCAGACCCTCCAGTATCCCCTGATGCTAAGCTCTTGGGGGAACCATGTCAGTGTCCGCATAAATCCATAGAGGGTGGCAAGAGCAGCTCCTCCACAGTCGAATGAAGCAACTCGATCCAAACGAGCGAGGGCGCCAAGGTAATGCAGATGAATGGTATTCTATTTGTTCAAAAATAAGGTGGTACCAAACATATACATCAAAAAGCCCCGGGCGACCCACTCGAAGTGGCGAGGCTCAAAGCAGTGAAAGTGGCGGAAGCGCTCGAAGAACCAGGTGTATCGAACCCAGTCTCTGTCTATCTGTGCAGAGAAGGCTCTGGGAAAATACAGTAGCGCATCAGCGAACCGACCGACGGTCGGATCAAATGGGATGGGTGCTCCTCCGACCCGGATGCCAGTGATGAGAGCAAAATTGAGAGGCGTCAGAGTAGCCTCGAAAGTAGTAAAGTGGAAGGTATTTGTGGTATCCCACCACCGCTCCGCTAAGGCCGTCAGCCAGACCCGATCGTTGCTCGTCGTACCCAATAGGGGTATGAATCAAGCAAAGCCAAAGACATCAATAATGGCCCACGTAGTAGCAGGGAGGGCATCATACCACTCCAATACCTCTCCGGAGGCAGAACCTCTGAAACCTCTGACATAATGACTAACCTTAAAAGAGAAAAATAGGCAAAGAATGTGTAAAGAACATATCAAGCAAGCAAAGCGTAGAAAAATATCTAGAAGCAAAACCCTAGGTTCGTGTGTAAGTGACGACCTTTCGGTTCTCTCGAAAGCCCTAGAAAAAGACTACGCACCCAAACCCTAAGTTCATGTGTTAGTGACGACCCTTCGATTCTCAAAAGTCCTACAAAAAGACTAGACACCCAAACCCTTGGTTCGTGTGTAATTGACGACCCTTCGGTTCTCAAAAGTCCTAGGAAAAATTAGGCACCCAAACCCTAGGTTTATGTGTAAGTGACGATCTTTCGATTCTCAAAAGCCATATAAAAAGACTAGGCACCCAAATCCTAGGTTCGTGTGTCAGTGACGATCTTTCAGTTCTTTCAAGCCGTAGAAAACTACGCACCCAAACCCTAGGTTCGTGTGTAAGTGACGACCCTTCGGTTCTCAAAAATCCTAGAAAAAGACTAGGTACCTAAACCCTAGGTTCGTGTGTAAGTGACGTTCTTTCGGTTCTTTCAGGCCCTAGAAAACTAGGCACCCAAACCTTAGGTTCGTGTGTAAGTGACGACCTTTCGATTCTCTCAAAAGCCCTAGAAAAAGACTAGGCACCCTAACCCTAGGTTCTTGTGTAAGTGACGACCCTTCAGTTCTCACAAAAGCCTTAAAAAAAGACTAGGCACCCTAACCCTAAGTAGAAAAAGACTAGGCACCCTAACCCTAGGTTCGTGTGTAAGTGAGGACCCTTCGATTCTCTCAAAAAAGCCTTAGAAAAAGACTAGGCATCCTAACCGTAGGTTTGTATGTAAGTGACGACCCTTCGGTTATCTCAAAAGCTCTAGAAAAAGATTAGGCACCTAAACCCTAGGTTCGTGTGTATGTGATGACCCTTCGATTCCTTCAAAACTCTAAGAAAGGACTACGCATCCTAACCCTCGATTCGTGTGTAAGTGACGATCCTTTGGTTTTTGCACACCCTAGTAAAAGACTAGGAACCCTAAACCCTAGTATGCTAGGCAGATCTCTACCTTTTTCTGTTAAAAATATAATTAAAAAAATAAAAAAAATATGTAATAATAATAAAAATAAATAGAGGCAAAGAAAATCTCCCCTTTAAAGTTGGTATTTTGCCCCTTTTGTCCTAATTTTTTTCAATTTTTAGAATTTTCATAAATTTTTTAGAATTATCTCAAATTTGTTTTTCATTTTCTAGAATTTTCTTAAAATTTCTAGAATTATCTCAAAATTGTTTCTCAATTTTTATGATTTTTTAAAAATTTCCTCAATTTTTTAAGATTTTCTAAAACTTTTTAGGATTTTTTAAGATTTTTTTAGAATTCTTCTAAAAAATTGCCACAAGTTTCTACAATTTTCTTTGATTTTTTAAATATTTTTCAAAATTTTCTAGAATTTTTCTAAAAACAAAATTTTATTTTAAAGATTTTTCAAAATTTTCTAGAATTTTCTAGAATTTTTCTAAAAAACAAAGTTTTCTAATGATTTTTCAAAATTTTCTAAAATTTTTTTGAGAAACAAAAAAAAATTCTAACGAGTTTTCAAAATTTTCTAGAATTTTTCTAAAAACAAAAAAAGTTTTCTAAAGATTTTTCAAAATTTTCTAAAATTTTTCTAAAAACAAAAAATATTTTCTAAGATTTTTCAAAATTCTCTAGGATAAAAAAAAATAATAATCAACCCCTTAATTGTATGTTTTTCCTAAAAATAAAATAAAAATTTTCAAACTTTTTATTTTTCGTGATAAAATAAATTGCCTCTCTTATTGTTTGTTCAAATCCTAGTGTTTTTACAGTTTTAAACTCCATTGCATAGGTACTTAAAGCTAAGTATTGCATATCCAATTCTCAAAAAACATGTACAAGTCATCACAGCAATCATCATAAATCAAATCATCATATCATGTAGGGGATCCTAGGTATGCGTCTTCGTTTGTTATGCCATAAAAACATGCTTTGAATTTGAAACAGTAGGGATAGGTAACCTACTGAAGGTCGCTAACGAGAGATGTGGTGGTCAGGCTCCCGCAAAAGAACGTCAGCAGCGATGGAATCAGTAAGAGGCTCGTAGCGTCTCATCCCGCGGTATGCTATGCGATGAGGGACCAGATCATAGGTATGTGGGTCAAAAGGTGTTGGATCACCATCTCCAGCGTCTGGATCCAGGAAGTCGGTTACCGCAGCCTCGGCGGCAGCGTCTGCAGCCGCCTGTGACTCAGCAGCAGCCCATGCCTTCTCCACGGCTGCCTGGCGAGAAGCACGCTCTGCCTCAAGCAGGAGAGCATCCATCCCAGCGCCAGGCTGCATAGCAGTAATCCCACCGGCATGTTGACTAGTGGGCGTACCTTCGAGAGTCCCCATAGAGGAGCTCTTAGTGGCAAGAGGGCCCTGACGTGCCCTGTGACGTCTCGCCCTCCGGGCACGTCGAGACATATAGAAATATAAATAAAGGAATATTCTAGTCATTCATTCATATTTACATACGTTAGTTATTACATCATAAGTGAATTCTAAGCCTTTCAAAAGTACATAAGTATTACAGTTCTACCAAGAATTTTCAACAATTACACTAACACGAGAAATCTAAATATTAAAACGAAAGAAGAAGCTTTAACTCCTCAGAATCCATCAGCTGGATTCGTGCACTCTTGGGACTCACCCTGTTCTTCAAACTCTTCTTCTCCCTCTGAGATGACTTCCTCCAAGAACTCCTCCTCACCTGTGGCACGAATGCCATGAGCCAAGGTCCAGAAGCAAAATACTCTAACCTTCTAACTAATCTCACAGTACAAAATTCACCGCAACATATCCCATATAACACCCAGTACAGTTTATAGTCAAGGAGACAGACAAAATCATGACAGGGTAGCAGGTAAGTCAATAAACATGCATGTATGAAATGCAAATGCCCAACCCAAAATGAACCCAGAAAAGAACAGGAATTTCACGCCGGGATTCACCAGATTAGACTTCATTGGACAAAGTGATCACCAAAGCCATCATCGCGCCTCGTTGTGAATAGTAACCACGTCGCATGGCTTCATACCACAGCTGTTTTACTCAATGGCAATGGCGTGCGGGCCGGCTACCCAATTATTCAGCCACCCTTATCCGGGACTGACAATTATGTGCGCACACAACCCACCTTAAGATGCGTGATGCGCCGGTGTCAACCCAAAGTCTAAGAGGATTCAAGAAACGTTCACATTATGAAAAGTACCAATATGAGGAATTAGAACCGCCCAAACTGGGCTCTCTCCGGACTTACCCAAAGTCCAAGCCATCGATACCAGAATTGCTAGCGACGAACCCATGGTGCCCAACAATATTCATAAACCATTTCTGTAACACCGGGGACGCACCCAAGGTGTACAAACCAAAATTATTTTCAACACCGGGGACGCACCCAGGGTGTATAAACCAAAATCATTTTCGAAAATGGCAACCAGGGACGCTCTAGACTCAGAACCAAGAAGAATGATCTCAACACAGCCCATCCCAACAACGGTTTGCACAGAT